>OY978530.1:10393871-10663871 GCA_963854835.1 Megamerina dolium
ATAGGACCAAAGAATTTCCACGTTGTTCCTATTCGCAAAGGCCAAATTGAGGAAACGAAAGTGCAAATCTACAGCGAATCTTATTATCGCAAAGTAATTTCAGAATGTGATGCTGGAAAAAAGAATTACTACACATATCAGCTAAAAACTAGTAAGAGCTTAACCGTTGTACTCAAAGGCGTCGAACTCAACGTTGATATTAATGAAATCAAACTTGCACTTCAGGAAGAAGGGTTTCAAGCCAAAACAGTATTCAACACTCTCAGCAAGAGCAATATACCTCAACCGTTATATCGTATTGAGCTTCAGCCTGAAACAAAACCCCTAAAAAAAGGTGAAGTACACCCCATATATAAAATTCGATATTTATTGAATCGCAAAATCACAATCGAAGAATCTCATAAGAGAACTGGACCACCTCAGTGCAGTAACTGTCAAGAATATGAACATACTAAGACATATTGTACCCTGCCAGCTGTTTGTGTGATTTGTGGAGATCTTCATAAATCAAATTTAGACCAAAATCTAAAGGCGATGCTAGCATGAAGAAATGCAGCAATTGTGGAGGTAATCACACCGCAAATTATAGAGGTTGCCCCGTATATACAACCCTAAAGCTAAATTTCTCCGATAGCAAACAGCCTCTAAAACCAGTTGAGCAAACTCAGATAGCCAACTCAAGAGACAAAATCTTGATGCAACACAATTTTTCTCTGCAATCCCAAGCAAGAATCAAACCAATTCATACGCTAGTGTGTTAAAATAAAACCTACACCAACAAAGCAATGTAAATAATGAGCAGAAGCACTCACTACCCACCCAACAGCCAAGTACCCTTGAACATTTGCTTCAAACATTAATCCAGAATATGAACCAATTCATGAACTCAATGCAAACAATGATGCAAGAAATGATGAAAAATCAATCGATGTTACTCCAAACATTGCTATCCAGACCATGAGTCGTCTCAAGATATGCCACTGGAACGCCAACGGCTTATGCCAGCACCGTTTGGAGCTAATTCAATTCCTTGAATTCAACCAGATCGACATAATAATGATATCTGAGACCCATTTTACTGACAAAAATTGCTACCGAATACCATATTACAAACTGTACACCACAAATCATCCGCATGGTAAGGCACGCGGAGGGACTGCCATATTGATAAAAAGCAGAATAAAACATCATGTTCTCGAAGAAAGTAAAGTCTACTTGCAAGCAACATCTATATGTCTGGAAGAATATATCTCTAAGCTAGTAATATCTGCGATATACTGTCCCCCAAGATACAGTATTACCGAACAGCAATATAAAGAATTTTCCTCAACTCTTGGTAGCAAATTCTTGGTTGCTGGCGATTTTAACGCCAAACACACTCACTGAGGCTCCCGCTTAATAACTCCAAAAGGCAGAAGACTACGTTCAATCATCACTAACCACGGATACGATGTTATTTCATATGGTCAACCGACATATTGGTCGACGGACAAGAAGAAGATACCCGATCTCATAGACTTTGGAGTCGCCAAAGGTTTGCAGATGGAAAATATCTCCACAGAGTGTAATTATGATCTATCATCTGACCACTCACCCACGGTAATATCTATAAAATCACCAAGCCCTCAAGGCAATTGCGTTACAAAGAAAATAGACTGGTTGAAATTCAAGAAATATATAAATTCCCATCTTCCTCTAAGTACTGTATTAAGAAATGGACACTATGTAGACTCAGCACTCGAAAAATTCAACCAGCTGCTCTCATTAGCTCTTAGCTCAACCACCTGCACAAGGGTATGCAAGCAATCAAACTATAGCCCATAGACACCAGCCGACATTGAATTGCTAGTAAGACAGAAAAGAAGACTCCGAAGGCAATGGCAAGAATTCAGATCACCGAATCTGAAAACACAGCTACAGCACTGCACTCGAAAGTTAAAGCAAGCCTTAAAAAATAAAAACAACAAAGAGTTAGAAGAGCACATAGCCAAATTAACACCTGGTGAAGCGTCAGACTACTCTTTGTGGAAATCAGCAAAAAACTCAAATCGGACAATTCGCACTGATTTCCTCATCCGTTTGAGTGACGGTAATTGGGCTAGAAGCAACTGTGAGAAGGGTGTGGGTTTCGCAAACCACCTAAAAAGTGTGTTTACACCCAATCCACCCTCTTCACAGTCCTCATTACCAAAATTAACTTCTCAACCTTGCTCAATAACGCTCAAAATTCAAAAAAAGGACATATTCAAAGCAATTTATAAAGATTTAAACCCAAAAAACCTGGTCCGGATAAAATTACCGGGAAAGTGATAAAAGAGCTACCTCCAACTTCAGTAGTTCATCTCATGCACATTTTCAATGCTATCCTTCGTATTAAACACTATCCCAAATGCTGGAAAACTTCAAAAATTATTATGATAGCAAAACCAGGAAAAGGCCCTACAAAAGTTGCATCGTACAAACCTGCCTCTACTCCCTAAAGTATTTGAAAAGCTACTTGTCATGAATATAACTCCATTTATTAATCTCAACCAACTGATTTCCCAACATCAGTTTGGATTTAGAAAACAGCACGGCACAATATAACAAGTCCACCGCATTGTAACTCTGATAAGGAACACTTTTGAAGAAAAAAGTATTGTTCAGCTGTCTTTCTTGATATCACTCAAGCTTTCCATAAAGTATGGCACGATGGCCTTATTTACAAACTCAAACTATTACTGCCTGCAAATGTCTCCTCATTGCTAGTAGCTACCTCACGAAAAGACAATTTCTCGTACATCACAATGATTACACAACAAATCCATTGGATATTCACACTGGCGTTCCTCAAGGAAGCGTTTTGGGCCCCTTACTGTATCTCTTATACACTTCAGATATGCCCAACAATAACTATACATTCATATCGATCTTTGCAGATGATACGGCAATATTGTGCTCTCGCTCTAACCCCATAGAAGCTACTAAACTCCTGCAGACTCATGTCGATTCTCTCGAAATCTGGCTAGCAAAATGGCGTATAAAAGTCAATGAATCAAAGAGCGTACATGTAACCTTCACGCTAAGGCTAGATACATGTCCCCCACTTAAAATTAATAGCCAATGTTCCTCAACAAAGTACTTGGGTATTCACCTCGACAAAAGGCTGACCTGGAAAAATCACATAGAGGCAAAGAAAACTCAGATCAAGCTTAAAATTAATCAGTTATGGTGGCTGCTACACAAAAGATCAAAGTTGAATATCGAATACAAAGTGATATTATATAAAGCAATCCTGAAGCCAATCTGGACTTATGGTATTCAGTTTTAGGGCACCGCATCTCCCTCAAACATCGAAAAATTGCAGCGAATACAATCCAAGTGTCTGCGAATGTACCCACAATTTCTGAGGAAGTTGCAATGTCCTGCAGAAGCTACATTCAAAAATTACACAATCATCCGAATCCCCTTGCTAGGCAATTGTTGCTGAGCACGGGGCATCGTCGCTTAAAAAGTAAATACACACTGAATATGCTGTGAAATTGCTATACCTCGCGACTCAACAAATTGTGGTGGAACGTAGGGAATATCACATAATCTTAGTTAGTTTTTAAGATTTGAATACTTATTGTATTGTTAGAAAGATTCAATAAAAAAAGCTTATTTAACAAAAAAAAAAAAAAAATGTTACGTACTCTCTAAAAACCGTACAAATAAACAACTGATAACGTTACGAACGCAGTGCTATCAGTATTTGAAGAATATCAAATTGTGAACAAAGTTGTTTTCATTGTGACGTGAAAAACCAACTGAGCCAAAATGCAAGTACGCTTAGCGTCCTATGAATCACGAACTGTCCCTAGAATGATCACGCTTTCGGATGCACGGTTCAAAAAAGTCGGCAAGAATCGCACGCCAAAGAAGCGGTGAAGATTTTAGAAACCGAAATGATTATGAACAGTATACGAAAATGTCTAGAATTCAAAACAAAATAGTCCGAAAAAACTACTCGGTTTTATTACGGAACGTCTATAGAAAAACCATAGGACAGCAAATGTGGATGTAAATATAATCATATTTATTTGAACTAATTGAAATATTTTCATTTCATGTTATAGAATGGAAGTGTCCAACTACTTTTAAAATTAACATAATAATATGCAAAAATAAAAATAGGAATTCTTGTGAAATACTTTATTTTAGCAAGTTGCCTGTAGCCAAACTTTGAATCTATACTGCCGAAGTCAAGATTAAATATCAGAATTTAAACTTAAAAACCATATTCTTTTCATTTTATAATTTCGGTATCGATAGTATCGAAAACTCTCAATGGGTTGTACCGATAGCATCGATTTTTCCAGCTCTACTGAGAAGCGAAAGCATAAAATCGTGTTTACACATCGTTAGCGTTGGTGTGAAATCACGAAGGCAAACTACACAATGTGCAACGTCGTGGCCGGCCTTGAAATATAGAATAGAAAACATAAGAATAATTAAATTTATTTTTAAAAAGAGAAACATAACATTAGAAAATAACATAAATAAATAAATTCAATTGAAAAAAAATATATATGTACTTCACATAAATAAAAAAATTTATTGAAAAATAATATCTATAAATAAGATTTGACTACCTAATTTTAATCAAACTTAATTTCTATGACTATCATTTTCAACGATGAGTCTTCTTTTGCGGAATTGTATAATATTACTTTCATCACTGAAGAATATATCTAATGGCCATATCTAATGGTGTCACATCTAAAGTAAATTTCCTCACAATGACTTCCAAGCTTAACATCTCGGATCATATTCTTGAAAATTTAGCTAATTTTCTTCCTACAGTGTACAGCGTTCATATTCATCAAAAGCAACATTCTTTTATACATATATATATGTATATATATGTAGATATAGATATTTATGTAGATATATCTAGATTTATGTAGATTTATGTAGATATATGTAGATTTATGTAGATTTATGTAGATATATATATATATATATATATATATATATATATATATATATATATATATATATATATATATATATATATATATATATATATATATATATATATGTGTGTGTGTGTGTGTGTGTAATTATATAATGGTAAAGCATTAGACAAAAACCATTGCTATGTATGTAAATACTAAAATCCTGAAAACAATATGACGAGATTGTGCGCATGAGAGACACAAATAAAGAGAAAAGCACAAAAATGTGAGTCGAAAAAAACAAGAGAGGGTAAAGTGAAAGAATAAAGCACAAAATATTGAAACTAAAAGGAACAAGGATTGATTAGAACAAAGAACGACTGAATAAAAGAAGCAAGTGAAAAATTAAGTAAAGGCTAAAATGAAACGTTTATTTATTAGTCTCCCATATGTTCCTGTGTGACATCTTCATAATTACATAGATACATCAACTCACTCGGTAAACATACATACATAATAGAACCATTAAGTTGTCTACTGCGTAAACGTAAACTGACTCAATTCATAAAATAAACAAATAAAGAAAATAAGGTGACAGAGACAGAAAAATGGAGATAGGCAGAAGAATAAAAAAAACATTAATACGTGGAAAATAAGATCCAATAAAAATATCGGTGATGTTTATTGAAATATATGCAACATATTTAAATAGCATAAATTATTTATCAGGAAATAAGTTTAGATACGAGTGAGTGTGTGTGTGTATGTGAAACCAAATTGGGGTTAGTAATGATAAAAAGTCCAATGCGTTGAAAATCATAATAAATGTTTGAGTGAAAGTTAGAATTTGTGACTTCAATCAGCAATACAATAACAAAAACTCAGATGTGAAATCTATGAACCGCTTTGAAGCCCAAGGTAGTGTATAGCGTACAGTTGTAAAACCATACGAAAACATGGCTTTGATATTAAACAAATGAAAGAATTTGGCTTTACTTTATTAATTTATTTAATAATGCAACTAATCTATGTACAGAAATATTCTTGATTGATGTCTGAAAATCGCTAATTTCATAGTCGCATATAAATTGTAAAAAATTGTATTAAAATGTGTAGTACTATAGACTTATTAATAATTCTATTGAAATAATACGTTATTAATGATATTTATATAAAAATTGTGGTTTAAAATCGGTATAAAAATTTCCATGCAAATTGTCGATTCGGTGATAAAACCAGCACGTGAGTTGCTTGCAACTGTAGTAAAATGTGTAGTAATATGGTTGTAATCAATGCTTCAAAGATAGCTGTGCACATAGATTGCATGAAATTGGATTAAAATAAAAATTGCTTCTAATAACACAACATGAATGTCGTCTTAAAATATGTTACATGAAAATCGCTTAAGAAAATATATCGAATTTTCTTGCATACATATGATGCAAAAACAAGTAGCAATCAAATGTGCGTGTTTGCTCTCAATAAACATATTTTTGTTGCTTAATATCAGGTTACATTCATTATTTGTGGGGCTATGGTGCACGTGATGGTTCATATAGTAGTTATGAAGATGTATAGTGGACACATGGTGTAGAAAGTGCATTAAAACTAGGACGTAAGAAAAAGAACAAAAATAAACATAGATAATAGCATAACCGTGTACATAAAAGAGTGATATTAACTTCAAAATTGGATTTCTATACTAAGTGATAAAAAGAGAATGGAAATAACCAGAAAAACGAGACTTTAAAAGATAGTTTAACGGTAGCTAATAAAGTGTGAGTGTGCTTTTGTATGTGGCAGTAAAAAATATTTTTCAATTATTGGTTTGTGTGATGAGGTGACCTGAATCTCACAATGTAATGTTGCCAGCTCAGCGAATTTCCCTCAGTTGTTTGAAAATTAGCACGTTTAAAGTGGTTATGTATTTCTAAACGAGTATAGTCATTTTGATGTGCTGTTTGTAAACATTACGCAGTAACTATAAAAAAACATTTTATATATTCTTTGTGAACGTCACCTACTTAGTCGTTTTAAACGTGTCCGTTAGTCCTTCTATCTGCCATCGGACTGGCTCTCTTGACAACTTTAACAAGTGTGGAGATATTTCGACGAAATTTTTAATCAGGTACCTATATTGAAATTTGAAATATTGATCGACTGTGGATACCGTATCTCAGTGGTTTGTGTGTTGGACTTCGCTTCACAAGGTCGCGAGTTTGACCCCTCTGGTCATCAGGCAATTGGCAGCTATTCCGACAATAAAAATTTACCACGAAAATGCTTCAACAAGATCTCTGTAACAAAGTTTAAAAAAACAAATGGATCAAGAGTTCTACAACTAAAGGGTTATCCATTTTGCGGTTTCAAAAGTAAATGTAAATAAAACACATATAAAATATTTTTATCATGATATTTCTTTTTTATTATAAAGTTTGAACGTTGACATTATGTGTGAAATACTACATCATTTAAATGACCACCACGCGAATTGTTGCAAGCATCGATTCTTTTGAGGTAATTTTCGACCACTTTTTGAAACATATTGGGCGGTATCTCAGCCATAACGTGACGAATGTTGGTTTTTAGGTGCTCAAGAGTTAAAGGTTTATCTGCATTAACACGGTCTTTCACGTAGCCCCACAAAAAAAAGTCAAGCGGTGTCAAATCGCATGATCTTGGTGGCCACTTGATATCGCCACGACGAGAAATTACTCGGCCAGAAAATTTCTCTTGCAATAAAGCCTTATTCGCTCGAGTTGTGTGGCATGTGGCACCGTCTTGTTGAAACCACATATTCTCTAAGTCGTATTCTTCAATAGCAGGCAAAAAAAAGTCGGTTATCATATGACCATAACGCTCCGAATTGACGGTGACAGTCGTTCCATCGTCGTTTTCGAAGAAGTAAGGTCCAATCACACCTCCGGACCAAAGAGCGCACCAAGCAGTGACTTTTTGTGGATGTAGTGGCCTCTCTTCAATTACTTGAGGATTCTCAGAACCCCAAATATGACAATTTTGTTTGGTAACATACCCACCGAGTGAGAAATGTGCTTCGTCGCTGAAGAAAATTTTGTTCGAAAAATCGCCGTCCACCGCCTGTTGTTCAAGCACCCATTCGACGTATCTACGACGTTGTGAATGGTCAGCTGGCTTCAGTTGTTGTGTGAGCTGGATTTCATATGGATGTAAGTGTAGATCCAAATGCAAAATACGCCATAATGTGCCGTAAGACAGTCCTAATTCCTGAGAACGACGAGGAATCGACACATTCGGGTCTTCGGCAACACTTTCACTTACAGCAGCGATATTTTCGGTGGTACGAGCGAAACGATGATGCACAGGCCTTACAATATCTGTAACCGATCCAGTCTCTTCATATTTCTTCACAATTTTGCCAATTGCTTGCGTAGTTGGACGATTATGTAAACCATAATCTCCTCTTAAAGCACGATATGTGGCTGTGGCAGAATCACCATTTTTGTAGTAGGTTTTTCCAATTTTAATGCGCTGTGCGATAGTTAAGCGATCCATTTTCGCAAATGTCAGACTTTGAACTGAAAAAGAAAGAAATTGTTTTAACAACTCAGTTTGACAGATGTCGAATTCTAGCCCTATACTTTTGAAACCGCGAAATGGATAACCCTTTATTAAAATTTAACAGAAACAAAAAATTTTCAGAAAATACTGTGAAAACTGCTTGTCGGTAATTGGGTACCATTTCAAAAAACAACATCCTTTTTTATATTAAGATTGCCATGACCGGGAGTCGAATTCATGACCTACGACTCATGCACAGAAGACCAACACACTAACTGCCCTTCAGGACTTGTCGGGCGAATTTCCTAAACGCCATTAAAACTTTCCTCAATATTACAGAACTAGTGCTAATGGAAGTAGAGGTTCATATGAATCATATACTTTTTCAGAAAAATAAATTTTGCTTATATTCTTAAGTTAAAGAAGCATATGCTTGAGTTTTACTATTTTATTTGATAGTAATAGTTCGGTTTTTTACTTTGAAATGTGTATTATTAAAAAACTTATAAAATAATGCCATATTAATTGTTTTGAGGATTTTAAAGAATTTAATTTAATTTTTTTATTTTATTTTAAAATTAATGCAAACTTACAGCATTTAAAGAATGTGATTTTTTATATGTAATATATACTAATATAGCGTCTATTTGTACCTAGCCATTAATAAAATTGTTTCTGTTCCTCTAAAATGACAGACAACTTATATAGATGATTTGTGATTTTGTATAAAAGTCTTACATGTATATGTAGCTTAAAACAAAAATGAAATAAGCACACAAAAAGTCTATATAACTTTTTTTTAAAATGAAGTAATCTTATTCTTGCAAAAATCCCAAAATATCACCAAAGGGGGTATAAGAGAAGTAGTGTTAAACTATACCAAATATACTCAATTGGGTCCCACAACACTACAAAAGTGAACCGGTAATTTTCCGACCTCACGCAATGTTGATTTTCTACAGTTGCATGCATTGGCACACGTATAAAAAACAACTAATACTGGTGAAATTTGCACTAGAAAAAAAATAGAGCTATACTACTCGCATTTCCTGAAAAGTAACTGTGTTATCGCACCCACTAAGCCAATGACAGACAGAAATTGGTAAAAAAAGTATATTGTAGTATTATATTATGTTATATTTAAAAACATTACACATATGTGTATTAAATCACCACCATTTAACAGATGCGACTTAATATTTAACCTTAAGTATTTAAAAACAATTGACATTCATCCATATTCATGGTAGAGACGACTTTAAGATTTTACCATGAATATGAGCGCACGCTATTATAATATTCTTAATATTTAACACAATACGACAAAGTGCGTTTAATCCAAATGAGATGGATGCATAATGCCTCATACTATGTCACTTATTTTGATTCTCTCAATAGTTTTTGGAACGTAGGGTAGACCGATTGACTCCTTTTTCGTTGCTTTCTGAGACAGCTGTCTATAACGCTTTTCGATGATACAGATGATTCATGCTCCTCAAAAATTGAAATTTTTTAAAAAGTACGATAAAAGGATATTAAAATTTTTAAGAAAATAAAAGATTAAAAGCAAAATTATAAATTTAAAGATATTTTTCAGCAAAATTTATTTGAACCCATTAGAATAAATTGTGCTTTAGCTATATACATATATATATATATATATATATATATATATATATATATATATATATATATATATATATATATATATATATATATATATAATATATATAAATATATATATATATATATATATATATATATATATAAATATATATATATATATATATATATATATATATATATATTTAGAAATTATAAAACCGTTTTTATGTTTTACGAAAATCTAATTTTTTGTATAAAAAACGTGTGTATGCCGCAGACGTAGAAAAAGGAATCATCTAGAATATAAACTGTCAAAATTTACAAGTATTGCAAAGTGTAATAAAAAGGCGCAGAAAATTATGTGTTGTAAAGCGCGCTTAAGTTAAAGTTAGCAAATTTACAAAAATAGTCGGTTTAAATAAGTGATTACGCTACACATATATATATATATATATATATATATATATATATATATATATATATATATATATATATATATATATATATATATATATACATATATATATATATATATATATATATATATATATATATATGTATGTATATATCAACTAATATTCCAGCTAGATATATATATATATATATATATATATATATATATATATATGTAGAAAAAGGCAATAGGAGTTATATCAAATGTTAATTCACTTATTTTATTAAATTAAATGTGTATTTATAATTTACACGCGTTTTCTTAAATACTAGCTTAGAGCTATACATTAGTTTTAATTTCGCGAGGTGCACAGTTCGATGGTAGTTTATTGACTGACTTATGTCATTGTAATTGTCTTTTTCTCTTCCCTTTTTAGGTCAGGGTTGCATGTAATAGTCATCGTCTAACTTTAGTATGTCAATCAGGGTTGCATGTAATAGTCATCGTCTAATTCTAGTATGTCAAAGTTTCAGTATGTTATTATATAATGGTTGCACCGTCCTTGTTGGTTTTAGTATGTTTGTCCGCTACGTGTTGTCCGACCGTCTAGTCCTACATTCGGCCATCCTGCGGCTTCATTCGACCCGAATGAAGGGTTCCATTTTCTCATGAACTCAGCAATAGTCGTAGTACGCCCTGGGCCTTCGTGATCTCCGACTTTCATAACTTCGTAACGACCGTGCTCTATTTTTTTTGTAACTTTGTAGGGACCGAAGAATCTTGGTTTCAATTTTAATCCTGAGCCGTATTGCGTTCGCTTAACGGCGACTAGCTCACCCAATTCGTAGGTTACTTCTGCTCGTCGTCGTGCATCGTATGTCCTGCGGTTCTCTTGTTGAATAGCGACTATATTTTCCTTAGCTTGCTGACGTACTGCTTCTCTATCTGCGTCTAATTCAGCGATGGCTGCACTGTTTAGCAGTTCTTGTAACTCTGGAACTTCCGCTACTCTCATCTCCAAACCAGTCAATATTTTGAATGGCGAGAACTTTGTACTGCGTGGCGGTGTGTTATTAATTAGCTGTTGAACTCTGTCAGTATGCCTGTACCAGTGAGTCGGATTTTCACTACACAGCTTTGACACCATTGGAACTACGATTTTATGTATACGCTCGACTTGGCCGTTGCCTCGCGGAACGCCTGTCGCGATAAGTAAATGCTCGATATGCTCGCTTTCGCAATATTCTTTGAAGAGATTAGAAGTGAAAGCAGCGCCCCTATCCGTGATGATACGTCGTGGATTACCAAACATTGTAGCTTGCTTTTTAAGTCTATCGACTACCGCTTCTGCGCCTGTATTTTTCGTAGGATATAACCACACGAATTTCGAGAACGCGTCTATCACTACGAGGATATAATTGTACGCTTTGTTGGTTGCTTCCATCGGTCCAACGTGATTGATGTGAAACGTGCTTAGAGGCTTGTCTTCCTTATTTATAGGGTTTAGGAAACCTTCCTTCTTCCCCGCTTTACTCTCGTGTAAGATGCATTCAACACAGCTCCTTACTACGCTCTGTGCTTTAGAATTTAACTGCGGTATATAAAAAGTTTTTCCGACCGCCTCTTGCGTCTTTTTGCTGGAGAAATGTCCTTGCTTGTGTGCTATACGTATGATCTCGTCTTCCATCGGCGCTGGTACCACAATCAGTTCCTTGATGGGATCTTTGTGTAAAATGCCATGCCGCATATAAAAATCTTCGTATCCGTCCTTTTCGAGGACTTTTCGTACTGCTCGAACCCAATCGTCATATTCCTGTGCTTGTCTCAATCGGTGAATAAGAGAGTCTTCCATAACCAAGCACGATACTCGACTCAACGCGTCAACGTGCTTCATTTTCGAACCACTACGGTGCTCTATGACATAATCGAAGTCCTGGAGAAACATCGTCCAGCGGGAAACTCTTGGTGGAACATCTCGCTTCTTCATAGTCATGGTGAACGCATTGCAGTCGGTCACAATTTTAAACTTGAGACCAAGCAAATACACTCGCCACTTTTTGAGTGCTTCAATAATGGCCAACACTTCTAGCTCATAAGCAGGGTAGTTCTCTTCGTTAGGCTTAGTTTTACGGCTCATGTACTGAACCGGATGAAACTCCTGGTCGTCTGCATTCTTCTGTAGCAAAATCGCCCCATAGCCATATTTGGAGGCATCTGTATGCACCTCTGTTACTGCTTTCGGATCGTACAACATTAGGATAGGCGTACTAGTCAGCACCGCTTTTAACTGCTTAAACGCCAGCAGATGTTCGTCTTGCAACTCAAATCTAACATCCTTTCTTAAAAGGTCCGACAATGGCTTTGCTATTGCTGCATACCCCTCTACAAAGCGTCTGAAATACGACGTTAATCCTAGAAAACGTTGCATCATTTTCTGATCCGTGGGTAATGGAAAGTTTTTAATCGCGTTTGTTTTTGTTTCGCTGGGTTTAATTGACCCATTCTCAAGAATATAGCCAAGAAACTCAACTTTTCTCATCAAAAATTGGCACTTGCTCCATTTGATACGCAAGCCTTTTGTTGCTGCTGTCTTTAAAACAAGTTCTAGCTTCTGTATGCCTTCGATTTCATCCTTGGAGGGAATTATCAAGTCGTCCATATAAGCTATAACCACTCCATCGCGTATCAGGTCTCTCAAAACGGCACATATAAATCTGCAGAAAACGGCAGGTGAATTCGATATGCCAAACGGTACAAATGAAAATTCGTACTGCCCGTTGTGAGTAACGAACGCAGTATACTTCCTCGAATTCTCCTCCTCTGGCACATGGAAAAATCCATTTATCAAGTCAAGCGAGGTAAATACATTAGCACCTTGAAGCTGCTCTATCACGTCGTCCATCAATGGCATAGGAAAATTATCTCGCACGATCTTTTCGTTCAATCGCCGATAATCACAGCAAAGTCGCTTACTTCCATCTTTCTTTGAAACAAGTACGACGGCTGATGCGTAGTTCGAAGTACTGGGTTTGATGACCCCCACTTCTAGCCACTGCGCCACTTGCTCATCAACAGTACATTTATCTGCGTATGACATTCGTCTCGGCCTTTCAAATACCGGATTATCGTCCGTAAGCAGGATTTTCATCTCGACTGGTGAATCCACTTTCTCTTCAGGTTTATACGTTGAGATCATGCCTCGAACTGCATCTGCATGACTCCTTTTCAGGTGCGACAAATCGACCTCCTCCTCAGGCGCCTCCTTTATACCCGCAACTAGGCATAAACTTCCAAATTCTCCGATCAGCTCTGCAACTCGATTTTTCTGCTCCACCGCTACTGGCTCCGCCGTATTGACAGTACGCACGCCCACGTTCTCGTTGTATACCTTCGCCATAGCCTGCCACATCTTACCGGGCTCACGCTGCTCTTTTGCCACAGTAGAACGCACGCTCACGTCCTCACTGCGCATTAACGCCAACGTCTTTTGCTCCTTAATGTGCCCTCGCGACCTCACCGTCGCATCACCGCGCTTTTCTGCGCTCTTATGCACCTCCGTGCCGCATTCAGAGCTGCTGCATGCTGTCTCATCCGCATCATCATTGACGCTCGAGCTTTTTTCTACCGGCCCTCCAGCCGCTACCTCTTGCACCTGCTTTTCAGTAACTAGTCTACTTACTAATTTCGGTCTAAATTCTGCACCGTCCTCTGTGACGATTAAGTCGACCTGCCTCAACACATTGTTGCCAACAACCAATGCATACTGTATATCACGCTCTTTTGCTACATGGAATGTAATCTCCAAAACCATTCCATCTACCGTAATTTGGATGGTAAAGCTGCCCATCGTAGTGACCTCACTATCACCGATCCCCACTAACCGATTTCTTTCCTTGCTCAGCTCTACATCTAACTTGAGCATCATCAGCGTGTCATATCGCATAAGACACAAGTCTGACCCAGTATCAATCAGTGCTGAAACGTTATGTCCATTGATGTTTAAGTCTTTAAAAATCAGCCCGCCTTTTTTCTCATTTTTTGTTTTTGCAATTTCATTCGTCATGGTATTTACGTTACCCTTTTCTAATTTAACCACCTTTTCGGCACCCTTACATTCTGCTGCCCGATGACCTTCTTTGCAGCATTTAAAGCATGTGATGCGCTTGCGCGGACAATTTTTAGCAAAATGTGACGTATCTCCACAGTTGTAACATTTCTTGCCTCCTGAAAACGAACTTGACGGGGTCTTGTTTGATGACAAAGCCTGCGCCTGGTTCGCATTCACTACAGTAGGTTTGCTCGAACGTACCTTTTCGTACACTTTGATCTGCTCCTTCAGATCCTGGACCGTTTTCGCTTGATATAAATTGATTTTGTTATGCCTGGCGTCGGGTATGCCTTCGATAAAATATTCGATGAGGCTGGCGTCATCCAAATTTATCGGTCTGCCGACCTCCATCAGCACATACAAATATTCGCGCAAATCTTCTGATGGTCGCTTACGTCGATTCCTGAGCGCCCGATGCACTTCTACGGATGAAAAAACTGTACCGAACTCCTGGCGCAATATTTGTTTCAGCGCATCCCAACTGGTTACACCGCTTTGGCTACGCACAAAAATTCGTGCTGCTCCTTTTAGCAGTTGCTTGGCGTATATAAATTTTTGTAACTCATTCCACTGCACTGCCTCAGCGTTGGCTTCGAAATCTTCGATCCATTGCTCGAAGCTCAGTGGCCCTGATCCAGTAAATGGAGTTATGGAGTCTTCCACGTCGCGTAAAGTGAAGGCGGATCTTTCAGCCATAGGCGCACGCACGCTACGCCGACTTGATGCTTCGTCATAATCAGTATCCTCCCCGTCGCTCACATTCAGGCCGAAATGTTCAAACAGTCGGTCCTGTAGTGTTGCCTTCCGCCCATTTGTCGATAATCCCAACCCGACCAGTTTTTCTTTCAGACCGTCCACCGTCAATTTCAAAATTTCATCTCTGTCCATGTCTTACAATTGTATGGTATATTATAACAAACGTTTAATCCAATAGATATGAAGATATGAATCGCTACTCAACTTATAGATAAAAAAAAAATATTTCGTAAAGTAATGTTTTATATTATTACATCAATTTTCAAAACTGCAATTTCTAAATCCTCGTATCATAAATATTGGTGATACTATTTTAATTTCATTTATAGCAAATATTATCGTAAAATTTTATAAAAATATAAATTGCTCACGCCTAATTTATAGTGCGTAAGTAAATACAGTCGAATAATATCGTGAAAGAATGTAAGCGCTTCGAAAATTCAAAAAATTTTCTTGTCCTATTATTATTGGTTCAATATGCAAAACGTTGAATTAATTATATCCAATTGTATTCAACTAACCATATTCTGTTGTAGTCTAAATATTTCTCTGCGCTCCAAACTTATGAGCTAACACACGTATTAGTGTATATAGTTAAGAATAAATTTTAATCAAATAATTTTCATATCGCCAATACTTGCTTCGCGCGCGAACTAATACGCCAAATTCATATCACGAATATTCTGCCTGCTTACAAAACTTATGTGCCAACGCACGTATGAATGTACAAAGTCAAAGTAAATTTTAAAGGATAAATTTTCATGTATCCTGTGCCAACGCACGTAAAATAAAAGAAAACAAGCAATACTGTGATTTATGTGTAATATAGAAGAATATGAAAATGTATTTTCTACTTCACCAGATGTTCGCATATACTAATCTTCGCTGCCGCTGCTTGCCGCCTCTGCTAGAATCTGTTCCAACGCTGCCGTCAATTATGTACTCTGCTAACCATTTAATGCTGCTAACAATTCTAACTATGTACTCTTCGCGCTTTCACCGTCCCTCGCTGCTGTCTTGGTTTACGCTCAACATGTGCGTTAAGTTATTATTGTAGATTCGCTTGCGTTTTATTTGTCGACGCAGCCTTACTCAACATATTCACTGTATCCTCCTTCTCACTTGCTCTCTTGTCGGCTTTTGTTAGTCTTTAAATACATACATACATATGTGCCCTTATGTACAAAACTCTGCCGCGTTGATAACTGTTTCGTTCATTTGAGATTTTGCCGTTATAAATTTGTGGTATTCTTCACCAAATGTCTGAAGTTTTTGGCAAATTTGCAAAATTTATGCCAACTAAAAAATATATGTAAAATTTTCAGCTTACGCACTTTTAAATTTTCAAAACTTCGCCAACCAATAAATATGTCCAATTGTCGGCACAAGCACTTTTAGCTATTTAAGTTAGTTTTTTTATCGGCATATAATTTTTGCACCTCAATTCCACGGGATGTACAAAGTTAAACAAATCCCGGTTGAGCCCCCATGTAGGAAAACGCAATCGGAGTTATATCAAATGTTAATTCACTTATTTTATTAAATTAAATGTGTATTTATAATTTACACGCGTTTTCTTAAATACTAGCTTAGAGCTATACATTAGTTTTAATTTCGCGAGGTGCACAGTTCGATGGTAGTTTATTGACTGACTTATGTCATTGTAATTGTCTTTTTCTCTTCCCTTTTTAGGTCAGGGTTGCATGTAATAGTCATCGTCTAACTTTAGTATGTCAATCAGGGTTGCATGTAATAGTCATCGTCTAATTTTAGTATGTCAAAGTTTCAGTATGTTATTATATAATGGTTGCACCGTCCTTGTTGGTTTTAGTATGTTTGTCCGCTACGTGTTGTCCGACCGTCTAGTCCTACATATATATATATACATATATATATATATATATATATATATATATATACATATATATATATATATATATATACATATATATATATATATATATATATATATATATGTTAGTGTGTTTGCCTTCTGATCTGTAGGACGTGGTTTAATCCCCGGCTGATGCATAACAAATTTAATATCGATAAGATTTTTCTTTCAAACGGTACTCACCTGTCGGCAAGCAATTGGCAATTATGGTCTGCTTACTATGTGATGGCGATTATATTATTATCAATGGGGGGCCCTCCATGTGGCGACCACCGAGCAACGTCCTCCTGCCACCTGCTGGGAGGCGGCTGAAAGTCGCGAAAATCTTCTCGGTTAGAGGTTGTGCGTTGGGTTTGGGACCCGCCACATAAAAAATTACCCCAATGAAGAAAACAGCAATGCCTCGGATAAGGACTACCGCTTTTGATGATGACCCCTGCAAACGACAAAAGACCATGATTTACGGATATGCACTGTAATGTCCGGGCCCTTTATAGGAAGGTTGCCTCTATCCAACTGGTTGATGTCCTAGAGAAATGCAGAGCTGGCATCACCGCTCTCCAGGAAATACGATGGACGGGACAGGGCTGCTCCAAAAGAGCGCCCTGTGACATTTACTACAGTTGCCATGCTGAAAGGCACGAATTAGGATGTGGATTTTTGGTCAGAAAGAGACTACGACATCTTGTCTCACAGTTCACGCCTGTGAACGAACGGCTGGCCACAATCCCGCATCAAGGCAAAATTCTTTAACATCAGCCTTATATGTGCCCACGCTCCGACGGATGAGAAGGAAAATGTGACCACGCCACGATATCAAAATCGTGCTTGGCGACTTTAATGCCAGGGTGGGCAAGGAAGGTACCTTTGGTCCAACTGTCGGAAAATTCAGCCTCCACCAGAACACCTCCGATAACGGAATGAGGCTGATCGACTTTGCCGCAGCACGAAACATGGTAATTGGTGGTACCATATTCCAGCATCTCGACATCCACAAAGCGACATGGCTGTCTCCAGATCAACGTACAAGAAACCAAATTGATCATGTGGTGATTGACGGATGGCATGCTTCCAGTATGATGGACGTGAACTCGATCCGTGGTGCCAACATCGATTCGGATCACTACCTTGTTGCAGCTAAGGTGCGCACACGCTTATGTGTCGGAAATAACAAGAGAAGTCCCACACAGAGAAAGCTCGACGTCAGTAAGCTGCGATCACCAGAGACAGCAGATGCATTTTCCACTCGACAATCCGATCTGCTTATGCAAAACACTCCCCCACTTGATGATACATGCGCACGGTGGACACATATATCCCACTCCATGACTACTGCTGCCGAGGAGGTAATCGGTTACTACCGGCCTCTGAGGAATGAGTGGTATGATCAGGAGTGTCGCGACGCTACCGCAGAGAAAGACGCCGCCTACAGAAAAACCCTGCTTGAAGGCGCAACGCGAGCTATTATGGAGCGGTACAGAGAGAAAAGGAGTGCAGAGAGACGTCTTTTCAGGCGCAAGAAGAGGGAGTAGGAAAGACGCGAGTGTGAGGAGATAGAGATGTGTACCGACAAGAATGAGACTCGAAAATTCTTTGAAAAGATCAAGCGCCTGAGTGGCGGTTTAAATCCCGGAGCCTCTTCTTGTCGTTTCGAAAACGGGAATCTGGTTACAGATGTCCAGAGTGTACTGAGCCTATGGAGGGAACACTTCTCCACGTTACTGAATGGCGATGCTACGAACAATTCCGCCAGTGGAGATGATTGCCCGATAACCCCAAGACAGATGACGATGTTGATGTTCCACCACCCGACTCAGACGAGGTTTAAACGGCCATTTTAAGGCTGAAGAACAACAAAGCTGCTGGTGCTGATGGCCTGCCTGCCGAGTTGTTTAAGATCGGAGGCGATGAGCTGCTCACCCGCATGCACCAGCTCATAAGCAGAATATGGTCGGATGAAAGCATGCCTGATGATTGGAGGCTCAGTGTTTTCTGTCCTATACATAAAAAAGGAGACCCCACAATTTACGCCAACTACCGTGGAATCAGTCTCCTGAGCATCGCATACAAGGTCCTATCGAGCGTATTGTGTGACAGATTGAAGCCCATGCTCCACAACCTGATTGGACCTTATCAGTGTGGCTTCAGACCTGGTAAATCTACCATCGACCAAATTTTCACACTGCACCAAATCCTGGAGAAGACCCAAGAAAAACAGATCGACACACACCACCTATTATGATTATAAAGCCGCTTTCGACAGGCCGGTAAGGGATTACCTCTACGCAACAATGTCTGAGTTCGGTATTCCTGCAAAGCTCATTCGACTATGTAGAATGACACTGCATAACTCCCGTTGTGCAGTGAAAATTGGGAAGGACCTGTCCGCACCGTTTAATACAGAACGGGGTTTCAGACAAGGTGATTCGTTATCGTGCGACTTCTTCAATCTTATTATGGAGAAAATAATACGAGCTGCTGATCTACGACATAATGGCACTATCTTCAACAAAAGCGTCTGACATAATCGGCATGAATACGCGGGCAGTCAGTGCAGCATTCTCAGAGTTAGAAAGAGAGTCGCGTCGGATGGGTCTTACGGTGAACAAGGGCAAGACGAAGTATCTAGTGTCAACAAACAAAGAGTCCCGGCGTCTTGGACAGCACGTCACTGTTGACAGCTAAGGTTTTGAAGTAGTAAGGGCCTTGTCTATCTTGGAACTAGCATTTACAGCAGTAATGGCGTCAGCCTGGAGATATTGCGAAGGATCTCTCTTGCAAACAGGTGCTACTTTGTTCTAAGTAAGCAATTGCGAAGTCGAGCTCTCTCTCGAAGAACGAAAACTGCACTCTACAAGTCTCTCATCATGCCTGTCCTAACATATGGTGTTGAAGCATGGACAACTTCCACCTTGGATGGGCGAATGCTTGGGGTTTTCGAGAGAAAAGTCCTACCCAAGATCTTTGGACCTATTTGCGTTGGTGGCGAGTACAGAATAAAGTACAACCGTGAGCTGTACGCGCTGTATGCCGATATTGACATAGTAAAGTGCATCAAAATCCAGCGGCTGCGCTGGCTAGGTCAGCGAATGGAAGAACACGCTCTAGCTAAGAAGGTGTTATATTCGGAACCCGCTGAAGGACGACGCAGAAGAGGAAGACCTAACCTCCGTTGGAAAGACTTGACGGCGCTTGGAATTTCTAACTTGCGCCAGCTAGCGACGAGCATAGATGGCTGGCGAAGCATGTTATATTCGGCCTAAATCGATATTCGGTTGTTATGGCGACATAGGTAAGGTAATATATATATATATATATATATATATATATATATATATATATATATATATATTCATAAATATATATATATATATATATATATATATATATATATATATATATATATATATATATATATATATATATATATATATATATATATATATATATGCCTCGCAACCACATGACCATTTAATATTCCTTATGTAATTTGGTGTTATCGTTGTTGTTGTTATTGTTATTGTTGGTTGTTTTGTATAGCTTTGTAAACTGCAACGACTCTAGTTATTTTCGTGTGAATGGAATTTTTGCTTTTGTTAAGTTTTAAGTTTATCTGTTGTTGTTTCTTCTCCTACTAGTTTCAAGCGTCCTCGGTTGATTTACTAAATATTTGTTTGAGTCCGTCGATCGCCGATTCCGAAAGTTGGGGGTGTCTGTCTTTTGGCGGCATGGGTTTTGTTTCTTAAACCTTCGACCTCTTACTGAAGTAGATCATTACTATAGTTGTCGCTGATATTATTATGACTATAATTAGTAAAGTGGTTATGGATATTTTGTTACGGACATCTAAAAATTCAATGTATTCCGTATTTTTGACATTCAATTCTTTCATCATTTCCAAAGATAGAACTTTTTCAATGTCACTGGGTATAGATTTTGGTTGTAATAAGGCGGTCAGTGGTGCGTAGACAACTGTTTCATTTGAAGAGTACGTTATGTTTCTGAGCCTTATTGTTTCGTTGTGGAATCGTATTAGGAATGTCCTATCCAGTGGGTTATTTCATTATTGATATAGACGGATCCTTTGAATTGATTTAAAGATATGAGCCCAGTCGAGATTTCTTCTAATTATTGTATGTGTTGGGTGTTGACCAGTTGGCATGTTAGCATTTGGCTTGCGTGTAAATTTGGAAGACTGGATGAATTGCTTATTTCTATAACATTTTTGTTTGAATAAATAGATAGATGACTTTACAATAATCTTTTTATAGTATCCTGTATTGGTTTCTGGCAAATTTATAATGTAAACAATTGTTTCATTATTTGAGGCTATTTTAATCTCTGAAAATTCTAAGGCTTCAATTATATTAATTTATGGTATGTTTTCTTTATCGAAAATTTCTTTAACAATATTTATTTCATTGTTCGATAAAATATATGAATTTACTATATTAACCTCTTCCCAGTGAATGGTGCATTCTATTCTAATTTGTATTTTAGTTGAATTAAAAATTTATCCTCGGTACTGTTTTCCAATTCCATTACCTTCAAAATCGTATTTGTTTCATTTGTTATTTCGTTAATTTTATCTACTGTCATTCTATTGATAATCAATTTTTTGTTGTTATTTTGAAGGACATTGTTTATTTTTTCAGTAAGAAAGGTCTGGATTACCGGCTATCCACTTCCGTGCATTACCAATAAAATCCAGTGATCGTTTTTTTTTTTGTTCAGTCTGAGTCGATCTAAATGGTTTTATTTTAGCGATTTTGTCTGAAAGGAATGGGTATAAGAGGTGTTGGGTCACATACCCAAACGTTATGTGCATTTGTACTATAACTGTTTGGCCATGGCTTGAGAACCCCTGTGTGTAGTACGATTGACCCGTTAATTGTTTTTCTTATGTATTTAATATAATTGAATAGATGAATATTATTCAATATAATTAAATACATGAATTAGGAATTAGACTGCCGTCTGTCTAGGCTATTACACATCGCTCTGTGTTAGATAAATTAATTGCATCGGCTTCGTAGCTAATTTAGCTTTTGTTTTCTTGAGGTTAAGGAAAACGCTTCTTGACTATACATTTTTTTGGCGCCCAACGTGGGGCACGTTCTTGTATATTGCGTTAAAAATAAAACCATAAATTTTAATCTACGTTTTTCATTAGAAACGGTATATAAATTCAAATTGTGAATCGTGTCGGTTTTGGTCTTGGTTGTCATCATCAGGTTTTGCAACATCACCAACATTTTTCATTAACGCTGGAAATTTGTATCATTGGACTTGTAGTTATCGTAACTTCAAGCATTCGTAAAGTTTGCGGTTTATTAAACCAAGGTCGAAGAAAGGTCATTGGCAAACTGTACAATACAGCACGATTTGACGTTAAGCAAACTAAATCCGGCAATTTTCAGACGCACACACGTTTGCTTGCTATCATTGCTATCGTTTCGCTAGATTAGTCGTTGTTGCCGTTTAGCATATACGTTGACGTGTGCTAACCTTACATCTACATACGCCTTATCTGCTGCCGCTACTACTGCTTCACGATCACGCTTGTCTCACACTACTTCGTTGTCGGTTTTGCTATTAGCCTCTGCTGCTACTCTATTGTGTCGATTTCGCACTTGATGTTCTTGCCACCTAACTAGGTGCTCACCAACGTACATTCGCAAGGTTTTTTTTGCAATTTGTCGTCGCTCTCATTGGCAGTCATCGAGTCCATTGGGACTACCACTTGTCGTCGTTCAGCATATTATTGTTCTAGCCCATAGCGGTATAGTGTTAACTACGTAAACGATTTGTATTTTGCTGATTGTTGTCTCCAGTAACTCACAGTATATAAGTACATAATATCAACTTCGTTTATCTTACAATGTCTGAAAGCGACACAATGTCTTTAGAGCAGTTGAAAAACCAACGCACTAACATAAAAATAATATTTCTCGCATCAAAAATATTGTGGAAGGTAGTCAACGACCAGGTAGTAAGATACTTTCAGTAGCTGAATACAAATGTCGAATAGGGATTCTTGAATCGTATTTCAAGCAAATCCTGTCAACACCAATGTTTTGGAGAGGCATTGTCAGTATTTAGACTCGATTAACAATTTACATACTGTTGCGCCTGTACGCCACAGTGCTGTAAAAGTTCCCAAAGCCAAGAATGAATACAAAGGTTACTCGTTTGCTTGTTCAAATTCGTCATGTTCACTATGTTCGAGTACCAACCACAAAATACATAACTGCGATCGCTTCAAGGCTTAAAATGTAGTGCAACGTTTTGACCATGCGAAGAAGATGAGCCTTTATATTAGTGGCCTATTAAAGGGCCATCAACTGTCGAAATGTTCATCATCGCACAAGTGCAGGGTTTGCTCTCGACAACACCTTGCTTCATCGCTGGGGTTCGACAGACTCGTCAAGCTCAATCTTGCCATCCGCCGTTCATATGCATTCTCGCAACCGCTATGATATTGGTACGTGACGCATCTGGTTACTATCAACCCGGCAGAGCATTGTTAGATTCTTGCTCACAGGTAAATTTTATTACGAGGCATTGGTAAGTCATCTACAAACATTAAATACAAGACCTCTACCAATATAAAATCGAGAGCGACAAGATTTGAATTACCTCTAATGTTTTACATCACGTCGCATATCGCTTATCAGCAGGAACCAGAGATAGATACTTCGTCATGGGATATCCCATCCAACATTGTCCTCGCCGATGACCAATTTAATAAATCTAGGAAGATCGACTTGCTTTTAGGAACAGCTTTCAGCTTACTTTATGTAGGTCAAATTAAACTTGGTTATAATCTACCAATACTGCAGAAGACGTTGTTATGCTGGGTCGTTTCAGGTCGCTACCAAACAAGTACTGACGCATTCAACAGGAAGTACCTGCTTGCATGTGACGAGTGGCTAGATATGAAATTGGAACGATTATGGCAAATCGAAGAAGTTGCTCTAAAAATCACTGAATGGACCCATGAGCAACACAGCTGTGAGATGTATACTGTATACTGACACTGTCGCTCGAACTCCTAATGACAGAATCATAGTCAAGCTGCCATTCAAGTACGATCCTACTTGTTTGGGTGATTCCTATACTACAGCTTTGTGAAGATTCAATTTGCTAGAACGTCGCTTGTTGCGTTCTCCGAATCTCAGGACACAGTACATTGCATTCATGGATGAGTATGAAAGTTTGGGCCACATGAGTGCAATTCAAAATTCTAACTTAAACGAGCCTTATTACTACATTCCACATCACTGTGTGTTGAAGCCAAGCAGTACATCGACGAAGTTGAGGGTAGTTTTTGATGCGTTTTATCAAAACACTACGCAGAAATCGATCAATGAAATTCAAATGATTGAACCAACAATAGAAAATGAGCTTGTAATTCTTCTGCTTCGATTTCGACTAAATCGGTTTGCGCTCACTGCCGACATCGTTAAAATGTATAGACAGGTGCTAGTAAGTCAAGAACATCGAAGGTTTCAGTACATTTTGTGGAGAAGTTTGCCTCATCAGGAAATCCAAACCTTTCAGCTTAATACGGTAACGTATGGAATGTCAGCCGCTCCATATCTTGCTGTACGAAGTCTGCACTATCTCGCCGATCAATATGCATCGCAATTGATCGTCGTAATTGGGTCGAACATCGTCAAGTCATCTTTTTACGTTAACGACTTCCTGTGTGGTACTGACTCGCTTACAGAGCTTTCACGTATCAAGCATGAGGTAACGGAATTGTTGACATTAGGTGGATTTGAGTTGGCGAAATGGCACTCCAACCATCAGCGTTTCAGGGGTGAACACACCGTCAAGGATTTGGACCTCGATACTTCTGTGACTAGTGCACTTGGTCTTAAATGGGATCAAATTCAAGATAATTTTGTATTCTCTTTCCAACCAAAGCACTCTCTCGACAATCGTGTTACGAAGAGATCTATGCTATCTACTGCTTCCTCGCTGTTCGACCCACTTGGTCTGTTAGCACCAGTAATTATAACAGCTAAAATTCTTCTTCAGGAGTTATGTCTATTGAAACTCGATTGGGACGAATCGGTTCCCCAAAATATTCAAACGGCTTGGCTAACATTCATCAATAATTTGTCGAATCTCGCCTCGATAAAAATTCCAAGACATTGCTTGTCACCTGATATGAAATTCCTTCAGATACATGGATTCTGCTATTCATCAATTCGTGCTTATGGCTGCGGGCTTTACACGCATAGTAGAAAGCACTGGCATTGTTCGCGTTAGTCTTCTGACAGCAAGATTTGCGGTTTGCGGTGCACTACTCCTTGCTAGACTTTTTTACAAAAATTAAGCCAATTTTTACTAATTATAGTTTTGAAGTTTTTCTTTGGACAGACTGGCAGATTGTGCTTTACTGGCTCCAGTTGCATTCGGCTACACTCTCTGCTTTCGTTAGCAACAGAGTATCAGAAATACAAGATCTAACTGCAGACGCTCATTGGAGACATGTTCCGAGGAAAAGCAATCCAACAGACATTGTGTCCAGAGGAAGCACGGAATTCGAACTCGCCACCTCGATTTAGTATACTGGTCCTGCGTTTCTGTCCGAAGACAGCAAATGGCCTAAACAACCAAGTGGTGACGTCAATATGGGAATAGTAAATTCGGAAATGTGAAAATCAATGTTCAAAGTAACTATTAGCAATAATTACATTCTCGAAAATCTCGACAGATGCAGTTCTCACACTCGTGAAATCCGTCTGGTTGCTAGGATGCTACGTTTTTGTGCAATGGTTAAAAAGAATAGAACAAAAATCGTGAACGGACCTCTTTCTTCTGATAAACTACGTCATGCTTTGCATTGTATTGTTTGGAATGTGCAACAACAATACTTTGCTGAAGATATTTATCTGTTGCAGAGAGAGTCAACGACAAAGAGCGCGCTACGTCATTTAAACCCCTTTCTGGACTCAACTCATGGATTTGCATTACTAAAGGTTGGCGGGCGACTTGAATTGGCAGATTTTCCAGAAGGTCAAAAGCACCCTATGTTGTTGCCAAGCAAATGTGAATTCGTCACACGTTACGTTCGACATATGCACATCAAAAATTACCACGCAGAACCATACAAGAGGTATTAATATTGGTATTAATTCTGGTTCTAATAATCGTCTCGAGATTACTGATTGCGTATTCGTATTTCTTTAAGTCCATAATGTAAATAATTTATATGTTCCAATTTAGAGTTTTGATATTCCCGTTTCTATTGTTACTAATTGCGAATTAGAATAATCCAGTATCTGAAAGCCGACATTGCATAATGCCAAGAAACAAATAATTAGCTGTGGTGAGAAAGGGTAGTTAATTTTAGAATTAGACTTTTGTTACTCTGCCGGTCTCTGTCACTGAATATATTGTATAATTGTATTCTGATACAGGGCGCTCTAAAAGTTCTTCGAAGTTCCTATGTGTTCCGCTATCCTTGAAACATTGCATTATTTCTATTAGGGTTGAATGGAATCGTTGACTTTTGTATGAAGGTGATGTATAGATATCAATACCTAATTCATCTTTCATCATAAATTTTATGGCGGCTGAGTTGAAGGATGGTTCATTGTCGATAATTATAGATTTTGCAACACCAAATGAAAATATAATGTTTCTAAGTGGTCGTCTTACGTATTCTATTAATTTGCTTTGCAGTATTTTTGTTTGTTGTCATTATTACATTTTTTCTGTCAGAATTAAGTCTATATGCACCGTGTGTCCTGAGAAGTTCGGTATTGGTGTTTTGCCTAATTTTATCTGATTTTGTATTTGTTTTCCTTGCATGTTTGGCAAATTTTCGTTATTTTCTTTATTTTATTAATCATTGTGTTAAAATAGTATTTTTCGAGTATCTGCGATTTGTTCTCAAGAACGTTTCGGTGAGCTTGGTTGTGAATTTCAAGGATTATGTTTTCCTGTTCTTGTTCTTCAGTTATATCTTGAACAAGTTTTCAGGTACAGCGTGCTTTGTAATTAGTAAAATGGATGGGATAAATATTCTGTATGATAACCATAATTCTTTCTTCTGTTTGAATGCCATTTATGACTGAAGGGTTTAGATATCCTTTTAAAATTGGTAAAAAATTGGATTCTGCATAGTGTGATTCTGTTATGATGTGTCTATGGATCTCTGGAAAAATTTTTTAAATTGGTATGTCGATTTTTAAAAACATTGACTGGAGTTTTTACGCAAGATATTAGATTATGATTAGAATTTTCGTCGCTGTGGATTGTTGAAGTTAGTGAATTAATTTCAGGCAATATTCTTTATAGAGTATCAGCCACGACGTTTGCATTACCGGGTTTATAGAGAAGCTGGTAATTGTATCCTTCTAAGATGGTCTTCTATCTTTTCATTAAAAAAAAATTAAATAATCTTTTCATTTTACTGTTTGCATTTTTTGAACTTAAAGCGTAGGTGAGTGGCTGGTGATCCGTAAATATTTAAATTTTTTTGTAACCGTAAAGGTAATTTCTAAGTGAATTTAGCGACCAAATAACTGCCAACATTTCTTTTTTGTTTTTGGCATAGCTTTCTTCGGTTTTTGAAAGTGATTTTGAGATAAATGTTATCGGTTTGCCGTTTGCGACAGAATTACTTCTATTGCATAATCGGAGGCATCTGTAGTTAATTCGAATTCTTTTTCGAAATTGGGGCGAGAAAGAATTACTTCCCCTGAAATTAGTGCATTTTTAATTTTGTTGAAAGCTGCAAACACTTTCATGTTTGCAGCTTCAAGGGTTCTCATAACTATTCTCGAATTTTCAATATGTTCCTCTAAGTCTTTCCCAAAAATAATTATGTCATCAATGTACACGTAGCACCTTTTACCTATGTGCTGCCAAAGTATCTCGTCTAACACTCTCTAGAAAATGGCCGGGGCATTTTTTAGTCCGAACGGTAATCTAAAAAACTCATATTTTTCATTATTAACGGAGAACGCCGTTTTTTGAATGTCACATTCTTTTAGAGGAATATGATGGAAACCACTCTTTAAAACTATAATTGAAAAAAATTATTTTTGCCAAGGTTGGCAAGGACTTGCTGTATATCTGGGAGTAGGTATCTATCGGGGACGGTGACGTCATTTAGGATAATCAATTACCATGCGGTATTTTTTTTTTCTCCGGATGCATCAATTTTTTTGGGGACGGCCGATACAGGTGAGTTATATGGGGATCTTGATGGTCTGAGAATGCCATCAGCTAGAAGTTCTTCGACTTGTTTCTCAACTTCTTCTTTTAAAGCCATCGTGTATGGATAGGACTTCGAATAAATGGGAGTATCATTAGTTGTTCGAATTTCCCCTTTAATTGCTGTAGTGTACGTCAAGCTTCTATTTGGATCGGAAAATAAATGTGGACAGCTTTTAATTAAGTTATGAATAATAGTTTTTGTTTTTGTTTTGCCGTCAAGTGTGAAGTAAGCAAGTTAATGTTATTTACATCTTGCGCATCCTGTTGTTTTAAGGGAATAACCAAATTTTGAAGAATTGCCAATACATTCTTATCTATGTGTATAACTACTACTAACTGCTTTAAAGTATCGTTGCCTATGATGCCGTGGAAAGACCTTAGGCCTGGTAAAATGAATTATTTTAATTGCGGTTTGCGGTGGTCCAAATATAGTTGCAAATATGTTGTGGTCTATTTCGATTTTTCCCGCTACCGAATTAACGAAAAATGGTTCTGTATTCTAAATAGGCTTTTGTATTTTTGTGGATTGGATATAATGCTTATTTGATCCCTTATCTAATAAGAAATTAAGGACATCTCCACTTCTGGTGATAAATTCAAAGTAAGGAAGAGAAGATAATTTTACCCCAAAAAATGAATATGGTCAAGATGTTGTGTTTGGGTATTCGTAGGCAAATTTTCTAATATCTGTCTGGTGTCTTGGCTGCCCTGGAAAGTTTCTGAATTTGCTTCGTTTGTTTCAACAGTGTATTGGTGGTACTTCTCGCTCGGAATAATATTGTGAAAGGGAGGCTAAAAAGTTTCCTGGAAGAAATTTTGTTGATAGTAGGCATAAGCGTCCGCCTCAATATCTGGATGATATTGAGGCGAACTGCTGATATCCGGTGTACGCATCAGCTTCGTTAATGGGGTATGGAATCCTTTCTCATAACTGTCTGGGATTTCGGTATTTGCGAAAAATATTCTTTGCATCTTATTTGGTGGTTGAGTTTGTTGAGTCAGTGGTAGTTTTTTGCCAAAATTGTTTTGTTGAATATGGGGTCTGTTTTGGTAATGTATATGCCTTGTTCGAATTGAGTGATCTATATCCATAGGTTGTGGCGGTTTTGGAGGAAAATACGGTCTATTATTGCAAGCTTGAGCTGGTTTTTGTAGTTTGGCATAAATTGATTATTTGGTCGGAATAGGTTTGATGGAAATGCGTTTTGATTAAATGGTTTTATGTTATGGTAATTCTGAGGTTTCAACGAGTTATTTACAAATGGTATTGTCCTATTCTGTATTAGTGCTTTGGGGAGATGGCCAATAAGCCAATTCAGGATAAAATTTCTTTGGTGGTCTCGGTGGTGCTATTTTATAATTAGTTGGACTATTTTGTGCTTAGTTCATGCGCAATGTCATGTTATCAAGTTTTTGACACAAATTAAGTGTTTGTGGGTGTGAATTTGGCTCCCGAATACTGAGTAAACGAGGAAGGTCTCTGTTAAGTCCTCGTATAAAGGTATCTAATGCTTTATACCAATAGGAATTGGTCATTGTGAGCAAGGAATATTTTCTTAGAACAGTTTTATTTAGTAGCAATGACAAATGTTGATACACTTTTTTGTAAAACTCTTGAATGGAATGATTTCTTTGAGCCAAGTTGTAAGTTGATACTCTAGGGTACCAATATCTCTTTTGTCTGAGTATTGCATCATTAGACATTTCTTTATTTTACCCCAGTCTCATGGAGTTTTTTATAGGATTCGAAAGGGGTGTCCACTTCGCCAACAATTTGTTCCAAACCATGTGGAAGATTTGATAGTATTTGGGAGCACCCATTAATTTCCGTAAACCGAAAATAACCTGTCTACAGATTTTCGCCAGGAGTTAAATTCTCCTGGTGACCCTGAAAATTCCCTAAGACATTTTACTATGGCTTGAATCCTGTTTAGTTTATTTATATTTTCTCTGGTCCGTTCTACCTGACAATCTGTACCCTCATTGTCTAAAAAGGGATTGTTTAGGTTTTGAACTGTTATGTTCACTAAGTCAGTTATCTGTCTTTGTAGTATTTCGTCTATTGTCGGTGCAGTCTGGTTGGAATTGGTTGGGTTGGTAACACTTAATCTGTTTAGCTGGTTTGTCAGTTCGTCGGCAGTAATTTCAGACATTTTACACAAATACAATTTCGGTTATTTAATTATTTTTAAATTGACTTATTATACACTAGAGGCTTTAAAGGCTATGGTTTCGCAGTGTGAGTTTTAGTTGTTATTAGTGTGATTTTAGCAAATTTAGCAAAAATTTACATAAAGTAATTTAAATTTAATTTTTAATAGGGATTTTTGTAAAGTGTACTAGTATTAGGAATATTATTATTAAGTATTAAGTATTATTATTTATACCATTTTAATGAGTTTCTTTTCTTAATTTACAATTCCTTTAATAATATTTTTTTCTTAAAAACTTTCTTTTCTCTTTTATAATTTTTATAATTCAATCCACTTTCAATTTTTAACATTTACCTTCTTAAATCTAAGGCTTAACTTACTGTAATCATTTTGGCGACGTTGGTTGTATCCTGAATCTTATGTGTTCTCCGTTCCGTGTTGTACTTAGGAACCTTTGAGTAACTTTATCCTCGACGTTGCTTTCGCTGAAAGACTTCCAACTTGCTGTTCAATAGATAAATTATGTCCGGAACTCTGCTCGTTGGATTTTTACCCAAAAATGTTGTTCGAAAGATTTTTATCGTCTTGAACTTAGTTATTTTGGGTCCCTGCTCGGGCGCCAGTTATATATATATATATATATATATATACATATATATATATATATACATATATATATACACACACATATATATATATCTATATACATATATATATATATATATATATATATATATATATATATATATATACATATATATAAATATATATATATATGTGTGTGTGTGTATACATATATAAATATGTATATATTTATATATACATATATATATATATATATATATATATATATATATACATATATATAAATATATATATATATATATATGTGTGTGTGTGTATACATATATAAATATGTATATATTTATATATACATATATATATATATATATATATATATATATATATATATATATATATATATATATATATATTATATATATATATATATATATATATATATATATATATATATATATATATATATATATATATGTACTTACTTACTTACTTATGGTGCCATAACAACCGAATATCGATTTAGGCCGAATATAATATGCTTCACCAGCCATCTCTGTTCTTCGCTAGCTGGCGCCAGTTAGAAATTCCAAGCGCCGTCAGGTTCTCCTCTTCTGCGTCGTCCTTCAGCGGGTTCCGAATATAACACCTTCTTAGCTTTAGCGTGTTCTTCCATTCGCTCGACATGACCTAGCCAGCGATGCCGCTGGATTTTGATGCACTTTACTATGTCAATATCGGCATACAGCACGTACAGCTCACGGTTGTACCTTATTCGGTACTCGCCACCAACGCAAATAGGTCCAAAGATCTTACGTAGGACTTTTCTCTCGAAAACCTCAAACATACGTCCATCCGAGGTGAAAGGTGTCCATGCTTCAACACCATATGTTAGGACAGGCATGATGAGAGACTTGTAGAGTGTAGTTTTCGTTCTTCGAGAGAGGGTTCGACTTCGCAATTGCTTACTTAGCCCAAAGTAGCGCCTGTTTGCAAGAGAAATCCTTCGCAATATCTCCAGGCAGACGCCATTGCTGCTGTAAATGTTAGTTCCAAGATAGACAAAGTCCCTTACTACTTCAAAACCTTAGCTGTCAACAGTGACGTGCTGTCCAAGACGCCGGGACTCTTTGTTTGTTGACACTAGATACTTCTTCTTGCTCTCGTTCACCGTAAGACCCATTCGACGCGACTCTCTTTCTAACTCTGAGAATGCTGCACTGACAGCCCGCGTGTTCATGCCGATTATGTCAATATCGTCGGCGTATGCCAGCAGCATGACACTTTTGTTGAAAATAGCGGCATTATGTCGTAGATCAGCAGCTCGTATTATTTTCTCCATAATAAGATTGAAGAAGTCGCACGATAACGAATCACCTTGTCTGAAACCCCGTTCGGTATGAAACGGTGCGGAGAGGTCCTTCCCAATTTTCACTGCACAACAGGAGTTCTACAAAGTCGAATGAGCTTTGCAGGAATACCGAACTCAGACTTTGTTGCGTAGAGCTAATCCCTTACCGGACTGTCGAAAGCGGCTTTATAATCAACAAATAGGTGGTGTGTGTCGATATGTTTTTCTTGGGTCTTCTCCGGGATTTGGTGCAGTATGAAAATCTGGTCGATGGTAGATTTACCAGGTCTGAAGCCACACTGATAAGGTCCAATCAGGTTGTGGAGCATGGGCTTCAATCTTTCACACAATACACTTGTATGCGATGCTCAGGAGACTTATTCCACGGTAGTTGGGGCAAATTGTGGGGTCTCCTTTTTTATGTATAGGACAGAGAATACTGAGCCTCCAATCATCAGTCATGTTTTCATCCGGCCATATTCTGCTTATGAGCTGGTGCATGCGGGTTAGCAGCTCATCGCCTCCGGTCTTAAACAACTCGGCAGGCAGGCCATCAGCACCAGAAGCTTTGTTGTTCTTCAGCCTTAAAATGGCCGTTTCAACCTCGTCTTAGTCGGGTGGTGGAACATTAACACCGTCATCTGTAATCGGGGTTATCGGGCAATCATCTCCACTGGCAGAATTGTTCGTAGCTTCGCCATTCAGTAACGTGGAGAAGTGTTCCCTCCATAGGCTCAGTACACTCTGAACATCCGTAACCAGATTCCCGTTTCCGACACGACAAGAAGAGGCTCCGGGATTTAAACCGCCACTCAGGCGCTTGATCTTCTCGAAGAATATTCGAGTCTCATTCTTGTCGGTACACATCTCTATCTCCTCACACTCGCGCCTTTCCAACTCCCTCTTCTTGCGCCTGAAAAGACGTCTCTCTGCACTCCTTTTCTCTCTGTACCGCTCCATAATAGCTCGCGTTGCGCCTTCAAGCAGGGGTTTTCTGTAGGCGGCGTCTTTCTCTGCGGTAGCGTCGCGACACTCCTGATCATACCACTCATTCCTCAGAGGCCGGTAGTAACCGATTACCTCCTCGGCAGCAGTAGTCATGGAGTGGGATATATGTGTCCACCGTGCGCATGTATCATCAAGTGGGGGAGTGTTTTGCATAAGCAGATCGGATTGTCGAGTGGAAAATGCATCTGCTGTCTCTGGTGATCGCAGCTTACTGACGTCGAGCTTTCTCTGTGTGGGACTTCTCTTGTTATTTGCGACACATAAGCGTGTGCGTACCTTAGCTGCAACAAGATAGTGATCCGAGTCGATGTTGGCACCACGGATCGATTTCACGTCCATCACACTGGAAGCATGCCTTCCGTCAATCACCACATGATCAATTTGGTTTCTTGTACGTTGATCTGGAGACAGCCATGTCGCCTTCTGGATGTTGAGATGCTGGAATCTGGTACCACCAATTACCATGTTTAGTGCTGCGTCGAAGTCGATCAGCCTCATTCCGTTATCGGAGGTGTTCTGTTGGAGGCTGAATTTTCCGACAGTTGGACCAAAGGTACCTTCCTTGCCCACCCTGGCATTAAAGTCGCCAAGCACGATTTTGATATCTGACTCTTGCTGACCAAAAATCCACATCCTAATTCGTGCCTTTCAGCATGGCAACTATAGTAAATGTCACAGGACGCTCTTTTGGAGCAGCCCTGTCCCGTCCATCGCATTTCCTGGAGAGCGGTGATGTATTTTTCGATGACATCAACCAGCTGGATAGAGGCACCCTCCCTATAAAGGGACCGGACATTCCAGGTGCATATCCGTAAATCATTGTCCTTTTTTCGTTTGCGGGGGTCATCAACAAAGGGGGTAGTATGTTTCCGAGGCATTTTTATATCATTCACTGGGCAAGTTTTTTTATGTGGCGGGTCCCAAACCCAACGCTTCAGCCGCCTCCCAGCGGATGCCAGGAAGACGTTGCCCGGTGGTCGCCACATGGAGGGCCCCCATTAATAGTAATGAAGACGCCATCACATAGTAATACCACACGCACGTTATTGTCCCTTCCAGGATGTAAATGTGAGATATTACCGAGAAGCCACTTGCACGGGGGTAACCCTTCATCCTTTAGCACTACGACATCTCCAACGTTTATATGGCGTGCTAGTTTTTCCAATTTAGGTCGACGGCGAAGTCGACTAATGTAGTCTGATAACCACTTGCGCCAAAAATTTTGAGTAACATGCTGCATATAACGCCATCTGTTCAGGGTTGCCAGTTCTTAATATGTGAATGACGTTTTACCCATGACTACGGAGCTGGAACTTAATTGTCTTTACACCAGCTTCCCACAACCCACCAAAGTGAGGGGAATTTGGTGGCGAAAAATGCCAATCGATACCCGTTGTAGCAGTTTCATTGATTATTGCATTACGAAACTCCTTACCGGACTGCATATTAACTATTTTACGTAGATATTGGTTTGCACCGACGAAATTGAGACCGTTATCACTGAAAATTTTCCTGCACATGCCACGCCGTGCTACAAACCGTCGCAGGGCAGCAACGAATGCTTCTGCAGTCAACTCGGTTACTGGTTCCGAATGAATCGCCTTCGTTGCGAGGCATACAAACAGAGCGATGTAGGCCTTATATACCTTTGCGCCACGACCCTTCCATGAACGTATTGTTATAGGTCAGCAATAATCAACACCCGTATTAACGAAGGGCAGGCTCGGTTGGACCCGTTGACGTGGTAATTGACCCATTTGTTGATGATAGGGTATTGCTCTATAACGCATACAGGTGGCGCATTGATGAATACATCGCCGCACGGCTCTCGAACAGCCAATAAATCGTTTGGCGTAAGCCGCAGTGCAAGTTTTTTGTGTGGATCCAATTGATGACTAATTTCGTAAGGCGATGATCTTTATGCAATATTGAAGGATGTAGATGCTCGTAAGGCATAGCAGCCTCTCCGATCCTCCCACCGATGCGAACGATGCCATCAATGAATGGATCCAATCCATAAAATTTGTTCTTCTTCGGTATTGAGTTATTACGTTTTAAAATATTGATATCTTCACGGAAAGATGATTGCTGACTAAGCCGTATAATTGTAAATCATGCCAACGTTATCTCGTTCGTGGTGAGGGTACCAATCCGCTTATTGTCCCTTGTAGACATCGCGTTTCGAAACAATCTTTGTATGTGCGCCACCGAACGTACTAATCGATTGAAATTGGAAAAACGAGATAAACGTTCATCGTAGAAATCTGTATTTGTTGTTCTTTCGAAGAACCGCGTGTTTTGAACAGTTTCGACTGTTACTTGTTGATTGCATAGAGTTTAGCAATTGCTCGGTAATTCTGTGGTGGAAATTCTGGGCCACACCACCACTGCCTTAAATGCATTAGATGATTAGGTGTGACACCTCTGGTTGCGTGATCTGCTGGATTTTCGGAAGAAGGAATATACATCCACGAAGTTGGTGATAATGTTGCAACTATCTTCGACACCCTGTTATCGACATATACGTTACGGTGTCGAGGAAATCCACGTATCCAATAATACACTGCAGTGGAGTCCGTCCACCCGAAACATTTATGCTTGGATGTATTTAGTGCACCTGCCACTTTATCTAATAATTGCACTGCCAAAAGGGCTGCACACAGTTCCAATCGTGGAATTGACGTTGTAAGTTTCATTGGTGCTAGTCGTGATTTTGCAGCTATAAGCGATACGGACACTGCATTTGTTGAGTTTTGAACTCGCAAGAAGACAACTGGGATGCATCTCCGAATGCATGTAATTCGGCAGACGAACCCTGATCGAAGTTCACCCACCTTGGTATAGTAATATCGTTAATCTTTCTACCATCGACCAGAAAGTTGTTCCACTCATCTCATAGTGCTGTGGGTATGGGATCATCCCACTCGATTCCTGTGGACCATAGTTTTCTCATAAATAATTTTTAAAAAATCACCAACGGCGCCAACCATCCTATGGGATCAAACACACTCGCGATCATGGAAAAGATATGTCGTTTGGTGGCTGAGCTGTCAATGGGATTTAGTGTAATTTGACAACGAAAAACATCTTGCTGTGTATGCCATAAAACCCCTAACGCCTTTATGCCGTCCTTCTCAGCGATATGTAACTCATGGGAATTTTCGCGATCTTCGTAAGGAATTTCCTGTAAGAATTCGGAACAATTCGATGCCCATTTTCGCAACCTCATGTCTGCGTTATTCAATATTTGAGTTAATCCATTCGTGATGACCATAGCGTCATGCAATGAATCTGCACCGCTTATATAATCATCCATGTAGAAATGTTCTATTAAATGAGTATGAATCAGGGTGCTGTTTCATATTGTTAAGTGCTATCTGTTTGAGTACTCTAGTAGCAATATATGACGCTGGTGACGTACCGTACGTGAGCGTATTCAGTTGAAATATTTCAGGCTCTGTGTCTGTATTTTCACGCCAAAATATTTGCTGTAGACATCGGTCCTTCACGTCAATCAAAATCTGTCGGCACATTTGGGCGATATCGGCTGAAAACGCTATTCTATGTTTACGGAATCGTGCTAAAATGATGAAGAGATCGTTTTGAATAACTGGGCCTGTTAGTAAACAGTCATTCAAGGACAGGCCATTTGACGATTTAACGGAAGCATCGAACATAACTCTGAGCTTAGTGGTTGTGCTAGATGGTTTTAATACTGCGTGATGCGGCAGAAATTATGATTGACTGGCACTATTGCCAAATGGTCCTCGACTCATATGACCTAATTTTATATAATCCCTCATGAACGATGTATATTGTTGTTTTAACATGGCATCTTGTGCGAAGCGCCTTTCCATAGAAAGCAACACTCTGTGTTTCTCCTAACCTCATCGACGTAGAGGTAAAGGGCAATTTTACAATAAAGTGTCCGTCGGCTTGCACCCGATATGTTTCTGCGAAATGTTTTTCAATATCGCATTCCGTCGACGTCGCGTCTCCCTCTGCAACACTTTCTTGGTTCCAAAAGCGTCGCAAGAGGTGATCAATATCAATCAGTGACTTCTGAAGCACACTAGCTTCAATTAGGGGCACTTCGGCGTATCGTATCCATATCATTATGTGGCTCGGCACATATTTGAATAGTTATTTTACCACGAGAGACAATTGAGCAAATGGTGGATGTACCAATTCCACTGATCAATACACTTGCATGTGTACGAGGAAGTAATAATCGCTGAGCGCATGATTCAGATATTAATGTCGATTGTGATCCAGTATCCAGCAGCGCTCGGCACGACTGTAATACATCGTTTTTATCTTTTACCATTATGATCGCGGTTGGTAGTACATTGAATGACATGCTGTGCATAGAAGTTTGCAGTGAATTAATGGACACTCTTGGAACATGCAAAAGTGTATTATGTTTTCGATTACACGTTTTGCAATTTGAAAATGTACATACCGTTAGGCGATGCTTTGCGCGTAGGCAATTCGGACAAATACCGTTTATTTTCACATATTCATTTCGTGCGGCTATTGATAGCGCCTTAAACAACGTACATTGGTATAGCTCATGAGTCCCGTTACATTTAAAACATGATTTCATTTCCACGCTTAACACACGTGGTTTCGCTGCCCTTGAAGTAATAATACATGTAGTTTCATATTTCTCACGATCCGTTACGCGATCATTGAGAAATGACATAAATTGTTTGAACGTCGGTTCCTCTATATTTCTGGTCTCTCGGGACCAAGCGAGCCTTGTATCAGGTGGTAGTCTCTTACATAAATGATATATAAGCACTCTAGACCAGGATTCGACTGGTTGGCTTAGAACGTGTAATACATTGTAATTTTCATTACTGATACTGATATGAATAATAACGAGTGACAGTGAGAAATGTCATCTCATTTGCGTGCAGAGTTGCACCAACGGTGTGGAGAGGTCCTTCCCAATTTTCACTGCACGACGGGAGTTATGCAGTGTCATTCTACAAAGTCGAATGAGTCGTTTCAACCTCGTCATAGTCGGGTGGTGGAACATCAACACCATCATCTGTAATTGAGGTTATCGGGCAATCTCCTCCACTGGCGGAATTGTTCGTAGCATCGCCATTCAGTAACGTGGAGAAGTGTTCCCTCCATAGGCTCAGTACACTCTGGACATCCGTAACCAGATTCCCATTTCCATCACGACAAGAAGAGGCTCCGGGATTCAAACCTCCACTCAGGCGCTTGATCTTTTCGAAGAATTTTCAAGTCTCATTCTTGTGGGTACACATCTCTATCTCCTCACACTCGCGCCTTTCCAACTCCCTCTTCTTGCGCCTGAAAAGACGTCTCTCTGCACTCCTTTTCTCTCTGTACCGCTCCATAATAGCTCGCGTTGCGCCTTCAAGCAGGGTTTTTCTGTAGGCGGCGTCTTTCTCTGCGGTAGCGTCGCGACACTCCTGATCATACCACTCATTCCTCAGAGGCCGGTAGTAACCGATTACCTCCTCGGCAGCAGTAGTCATGGAGTGGGATATATGTGTCCACCGTGCGCATGTATCATCAAGTGGGGGAGTGTTCTGCATAAGCAGATCGGATTGTCGAGTGAAAAATGCATCTGCTGTCTCTGGTGATCGCAGCTTACTGACGTCGAGCTTTCTCTGTGTGGGACTTCTCTTGTTATTTGCGACACATAAGCGTGTGCGCACCTTAGCTGCAACAGGGTAGTGATCCGAGTCGATGTTGGCACCACGGATCGATTTCACGTCCATCACACTGGAAGCATGCCTTCCGTCAATCACCACATGATCAATTTGGTTTCTTGTACGTTGATCTGGAGACAGCCATGTCGCTTTGTGGATGTCGAGATGCTGGAATCTGGTACCACCAATTACCATGTTTCGTGCTGCGGCGAAGTCGATCAGACTCATTCCGTTATCGGAGGTGTTCTGGTGGAGGCTGAATTTTCCGACAGTTGGACCAAAGGTACCTTCCTTGCCCACCCTGGCATTAAAGTCGCCAAGCACGATTTTGATATCGTGGCGGGGGCAGCGGTCATAAGCTTCTTCGAGGCGCTGAAAGAAGCTCTCCTTGGTCACATTGTCCTTCTCATCCGTCGGAGCGTGGGCACATATAAGGCTGATGTTAAAGGAATTTGCCTTGATGCGGATTGTGGCCAGCCGTTCGTTCACAGGCGTGAACTGTGAGACAAGATGTCGTAGTCTCTTGCTGACCAAAAATCCACATCCTAATTCGTGCCTTTCAGCATGGCAACTGTAGTAGATATCACAGGACGCTCTTTTGGAGCAGCCCTGTCCTGTCCATCGCATTTCCTGGAGAGCGGTGATGCCAGCTCTGTATTTTTCGAGGACATCAACCAGCTGGATAGAGGCACCCTCCCTATAAAGGGACCGGACATTCCAGGTGCATATCCGTAAATCATTGTCCTTTTTTCGTTTGCGGGGGTCATCAACAAAAGCGGTAGTCCTTATCCGAGGCATATTTGTTTTTTTCATTGGGGGGGTTTTTTATGTGGCTGGTCCCAAACCCAACGCACAACCTCTAACCGAGGAGATTTTCGCCACTCACTTCAGCCGCCTCCCAGCGGGTCCCAGGAAGACGTTGCCCGGTGGTCGCCAAATGAAGGGCCTCCATTAATAATAATGAAAGCGCCATCACATAGTAAGCAGAGCAAGCTATATGACTACCCCTCATTAACAAATAAAGGTATCATCACATAGCGCTCAGATCAAACTACATGACAGCCAGTGAGTTGACTTGCGATGAGTTCAACAAGGATTGCGCTAGCCCCACCCGGTTGAGGCAGTTAGACACGTGACCTTGCGAAAACGCCACCAGACCACCCATCCCTCTTCTTGTCGTGATGGAAATGGGAATCTGGTTACAGATGTCCAGAGTGTACTGAGCCTATGGAGGGAACACTTCTTGACGTTACTGAATGCGATGCTACGAACAATTTCGCCAGTGGAGGAGATTGCCCGATAACCCCAATTACAGATGATGGTGTTGATATTCCACCACTCGACTATGAAGAGGTTGAAACGGCCATTTTAAGGCTGAAGAACAACAAAGCTGCAGGTGCTAATGGCCTGCCTGCCGAGTTGTTTAAGACCGGAGGCGATGAGCTGCTCACCCGCATGCACCAGCTCATAAGCAGAATATGGTCGGATGAAAGCATGCCTGATGATTGGAGGCTCAGTGTTCTCTGTCCTGTACATAAAAAAGGAGAACCAACACAATTTGCGCCAACTACCGTGGAATACGTCCCCTGAGCATCGCATACAAGGTTCTATCGAGCGTACTGTGTGAAAGGTTGAAGCGTATGCTCAGCAACCTGATTTTACCGTATCAGTCCAATCAGGTTGCACTGCACAACTCCTATTGTGCAGTGAAAATTGGGAAGGACCTCTCTGCACCGTTTAATACCGAACGGGGTTTCAGACAAGGAGATTCGTTATCGTGCGACTTCTTCAATCTTATTATGCAGAAAATAATACAAGCTGCTGATCTACGATATAATGGCACTATCTTCAACAAAAGTGTCATGCTGCTGGCATACGCCGACGATATTGACATAATCGGCATGAACACGCGGGCAGTCAGTGCAGAATTCTCAGAGTTAGAAAGAGAGTCGCATATCGGCATATAGCTCGTACAGCTCATGGTTGTACCTTATTCGGTACTCGCCACCAACGCAAATAGGTCCAAAGATCCTGCGTAGGACCTTTCTCTCGAAAACTCCAAGCATTCGCTCATCCGAGATGGAAATTGTCCAGGCTTCAGCGCCATATGTTAGGACAGGCATGATGAGAGACTTGTAGAGTATAGTTTTCGTTCTTCGAGAGAGGGCTCGACTTTTCAATTGATTACTCAGCCCAAAGTAACACCTGTTAGCAAGAGTTATCCTACGCATGATCTCCAAGCTGACGTCATTACTGCTGTTAATGCTGGTTCCAAGATAGACAAAGTCCCTTACTACTTCAAAAGCGTAGTTGTCAACAGTGACGTGCTGTCCAAGACGCCGGGACTCTTTGTTTGTTGACACTAGATACTTCGTCTTGCCCTCGTTCACCGTGAGACCCATCCGACGCGACTCTCTTTCCAACTCTGAGAATGCTGCACTGACTGCTCGCGTGTTCATGCCGATTATGTCAATATCGTCGGCATACGCTAACAGCATGACACTTTTGTTGAAGATAGTGCCATTATGTCGTAGATCAGCAGCTCGTATTATTTTCTCCATAAGAAGATTGAAGAAGTCGCACGATAACGAATCACCTTGTCTGAAACCCCGTTCGGTATTAAACGGTGCGGAGAGGTCCTTCCCAATTTTCACTGCACAACGAGAGTTATGCAGTGTCATTCTACAAAGTCGAATGAGCTTTGCAGGAATACCGAACTCAGACATTGTTGCGTAGAGGTAATCCCTTACCGGACTGTCGAAAGCGGCTTTATAATCAACAAATAGGTGGTGTGTGTCGATCTGTTTTTCTTGGGTCTTCTCCAGGATTTGGCGCAGTGTGAAAATCTGGTCGATGGTGGATTTACCAGGTCTGAAGCCACACTGATAAGGTCCAATCAGGTTGCTGAGCATAGGCTTCAACCTTTCACACAGTACGCTCGATAGAACCTTGTATGCGATGCTCAGGAGACTTATTCCACGGTAGTTGGCGCAAATTGTGGGGTCTCCTTTTTTATGTACAGGACAGAGAACACTGAGCCTCCAATCATCAGGCATGCTTTCATCCGACCATATTCTGCTTATGAGCTGGTGCATGCGGGTGAGCAGCTCATCGCCTCCGTAAGTAAAGCGTAAGTAAGTAAAGCGCATCAAAATCCAGCGGCTGCGCTGGCTATGTCATGTCGAGCGAATGGAAGAACACGCTCCAGCTAAGAAGGTGTTATATTCGGAACCCGCTGGACGACGACGCAGAAGAGGAAGACCTAACATCCGGTAGAAAGACCAAGTACTGGGGAACCTGACGGCACTTAAAATTTCTAACTGGCGCCAGCTAGCGAAGAACAGAGATGGCTGGCGAAGCATGTTATTTTCGGCCTAAATCGATATTCGGTTGTTATGGCCACATAAGTAAGTAAGTAAGTAATTTAATATGTATGATATTTACGTGAGAGCAGATTTTCGGTAAATTATTGTTGTTAACGTCAGTAATTTTTCAAATGCTACCTGTACGTTTGTTTTGCCAAAAAAAATAGGTACGAACGATTATTTAAAATGAACTTTTTATACACCTATATTTTACTTAGCAAACGATTTTTAGGATATCATTTTAAGCATTAAAAGCATTATTCGACAATTTTTTTCATTATCGCGAGTACGCAATAAAGTCTCATTTTTTAACTAATTTTTAGTTGCTCAAACAGAAAATTGTCTTCATTTATTTCTCCAAAGACGCGGCTTCGAGATATTAAAAAAAAAAAAACGTGTTTTACAGCACATGGTGGGTGCCGGAAATAATTGGTAATTTTTCCGGCAATAAAAATTTGCCAAAAATGCTTCTAAGAAAAGCTCTGTGACAGAACTAAGTTAAAGTGATGGCACAAGGGTTCTGCCGTTCAGAACCGGCTAATATAAGTAGATCCCTTTTTTGACTTTTGGGTATAGGATACTCAACGATTTTCTTTATGTGACATTATAACCAAGGTATTAAATTTCACTAAAACCAAACTTACATTTACCCAAGTTCAATTTAAATCCGTAAAGTGAAAGAATTCGAAGTACTTCCTTTAAAATATCCATATTGGAATCAAAATCGACAGAAGAAAATAAAATGTCATCCATGTAAACTATTATTTTACCAGTGAAATCACGAAAAATCATATTCATAAATCTCTGGAAGACGGATGGAGCATTTTTCAATCCAAAAAGTACCATAAAGTGTTCAAATTGTCCATCTGGAGTGACAAACGAATTTTCGCCATATTAATCTGATAATAGCCAATTTTCAACAAATAATCTATGCAATCGTCAATCAATGGCAATGGAAAAGTATCTCGAAGTGTTATTCGATTTTGTTAGCAAAGAAACGCAGTTTATATGTTTCGCGTTGTACGGTTTATTAAGAACTAAAAACTGAGTTACAATAAGTCAATGCGCTAAGCACGTATATATAAATATATGTGTTTTTTTTGATTTTTTTTTTGACAATTCTACACAGAGATGTATTTAATATTGCATTTCAACACTCCTCCTCAATTCAGGATATATCTCTGTGTTCACATTTTTCTTTAAATATTTCATTTTCAATATGTACTTCATTTCAATAGACAAGTTAATCAAAAAGGAAAATTCATGTTACCTTTTTTCAATAAAGTCCCATTTCTCTAACAAACCTTTGGTGCTTAATTCTCTGTACATTTTTGGTTAGTATGTCGGCAATCATCTCATTAGTGCCTAAATAATTCAATTTGATTTTGTTAGTTTTATAAATTTCCCGAATATAATGATATCGCACATCTATGTGCTTACTCCTTGCATGGTAAGTTGGATTACGTACGAGATGCTGTGCGCTTTGGTTGTCGCTGTGAATAGTCATCGGTTCACTCATCTTGAAACCCATATCCTTCAGCAGCTTATGTAAATACTCGGCTTCTTTACCTATTGCTGTTAAGCCAATGTATTCCGCTTCGGTGCTGCTTAGTGCAACAACGCTCTGTTTCTGGGATTGCCATGAAAAAACACAATTGGCTACGACGAACGCGTACCCAGTAAACGATTTCCTGTCAGTTTCATCACCTGCCCAGTCAGCATCTACGAAACCTTCGATTGGCTTCTGTGATTTCACATAATGCAGCTTGTAGGACACAGTTTGCTTTAAGTAACGTAGGATATGCTTTAAAGCTGCCTCATGCTCTGTGTGTGGATCAATATTGCGCTGTGCTAATTTTGTGACCGAATGGAGGATATCTGGTCTCGTTGACAAGCCCAAGTACATGAGTGCCCCTACCATAGACTGATAGTTAGTAGCATCCACCTTTTTGCAGGACTCGCTCTTGCAACTAACTTGAAAATTTTGTGGTAACGGTGTTGAAGCCCCTTTGCACTCATCCATACCATATTGCTTCAATAGATCCAATATATATTGTTGCTGACACACAGTAACTGGACCCGTAGCGCCTTTTCTGTACACTTCTATACCCAGGAAATGAGTCAAGGTGCCACCATCGACTACATCAAAATATTTAGCAATTTGTACCTTTATCTCATTCAATTCATCTCTGGAAGTACTTGCAAATAAAAGGTCATCAACATATACGGCAATGATATTATATGTATTTGACCCATTTCGTGTATAGACACATGGATCGCTCTCACCTGGTATGAACCCAATATTACGCAAAACACCGTCCAGCTTCTTGTTCCATTCACGGCCGCTTTGCTTCAAACCGTAAAGTGCTTTGTGCAGTTTCAAAACGTGATTTGGATATTCGCTGCTTGTGAACGCTTCGGGTTGCTGCATATAAATATTCTCACTAAGTTCGCCATTCAAGTAAGCTGTTGTGACATCCATCTGGTCCAAATATAACTCGTGTTGAACGGCTAACGCAATAATCATCCGTATGGTAGCGTAACGTACTACTGGAGAAAATGTTTCACTGTAGTTAACGCCTTGTTGCTGACAAGCCTTTTGCAACTAGTCGCGCCTTGAAACGATCGATTTCGCCATTCTTACTTCTCTTTACGTTAAAGACCCAACGGCATCCAATGGCCTTTTGACCTTTCGGAAGATCGACTAACGACCACGTATTGTTTGCTACCAATGCTTCGTACTCCTTCTCCATTGCTGATTTCCATTCATGCATATTTTCACCATTTAATTCATTAACAGTCTGTGGTACTTCGACTTGATGTTGATTTGTTACTAAGCCCACCGTATTGTAACCTTTTCTTGGACGCCCTGGTTTACCCGTTCGTAGCAATCTCGGCCTTCCACCTGCTCTTCGAGCGCTGCTCGCTATACTATTGGAAGAAGTTGCCTTGCTTGTTGATCTCTTTTCGTCATCGACAAATACCTCATCGTCCGAAGAGTCACTAATTTCATTCTCTGCTTCTTCAGCAATCTTGCTTTGATTTTGTTCCTTTTTTTTCGACTATTTCAGCTTCTATTTGTACGATTTCAGATTTTGTTTTCTCCATCATATCTTCCAGAAAAATCACATCTCTACTAATACCAATTCTTTTTGTGTCTTTTTCGACCAATCAATACGCTTTTGATTGTTCAGAATAACCAACAAACGTCATTTCTCTCCCCTTTGGACGAAACTTGTGCTTTTCCTTCTTGTCTAGCACAATAGCTGGTGAACCAAACGTTCTAAAATAAGACACTGACGGCTTTCTTTTATACCATACCTCAAATGGTGTTTTATCGACTAGAATCTTTGTAGTTGCTGTGTTTCGTATGTGTGCTGCCGTGAGGATTGCTTCCGCCCAATACGCTTCGTCTAATCCCGAAAACACAAGCATACTCCTAGCCATTTCGACCAAAGTCCTGTTGGCTCTTTCTGCCACACCATTTTGCTGAGGGGTGTACGGCACTGTTGTTTGTCTTTTGATTCCCTTTTCAGCCAAAAATTCATCAAATACTTTATTCAAGTATTCTCTGCCGTTATCGGTACGCAAAATTTTAATTTTCTTGCCGGTTTCCCGCTCTACGCTTGCTTTAAACGACTTAAACGCTTCAAAAATAACGGATTTGTTTTTTAAAAGATGTAAACGAATAAAACGCGATTTATCATCAATAAATGTAGCGAAATATTGATAACCCGAAAACGATTTTTTGTTCATAGGCCCGCACAAATCAGAGTGAATAATTTCAAGAAGTTCATCTGTCCGATTTTCCGACGATTTAAATGGCTTAACACAAATTTTGCTCTGAGCACACGACTTACACGCGTAATTGTCTTGTTTTTCTTTAATGTTTAAACCAAATACAGTTTGCTTGTTTGCCATTTCTTTAAGCGCACCAAAATTAATGTGACCAAAACGGTTATGCCACTTTAAAATATTGTCTTTTGTATTGCTCGCGAAACTGCATTTATTTTTATCGTTTTCATTTACTTGACCTTCAAACGCATAAAGATCACCAATTCTTTTTGCCTTTATTACAAAAATCCCGTTTTTATTTTTTATTATCGCGCCCGAACTAGAAAAAATAACTGAACTACCGTCATTAGTTATTCGACTGACCGAAATAAAATTATTTTGTAGTGCTGGTACATACAGTACATCATCCGCTTCTAATACCTTTTCACCGATTTTTATTTTGACTGTACCGCGACCACACGCCTCTACTACCTTATTGTCAGCAAGCCTAACATTTTCGCGAACTTCGATTAACGATGTAAAAAATTCAGTTTCACAACTCATGTGTGTTGTTGCTCCACTGTCAATGCACCACAAATTACGATTTGAGTTGTTGTTTTCATTTACTGCTGCGACTAACACAGACAACTTTTGATTTTCGTCTTTAGTAGATATAATATGAGGTTTCTGGATCAGCTATCTAAACGTGTGTGTTAGAGTGAGACGGAAGATCGACATGTTTGAAGCTATCTTAGCTATGTGTTAGAGGGAGACAGTAGATCGGCAGTGTGTGTGAGGGAGAGGGCATGTGTGTGTGTGAGGGAGGCGGCATGTGTGAAGCTATCTTCGCAGTGTGTAAGAGTGAGAAAGGCGTGGCACGGTGGCAGCTATCTTGATAGGTGTGTGAGGGGGAGGTGGCGTGATGGGTGGGCGGAAGGGTGTGGAGGGGTGGCCTAGATGTGAGGAGTGGGGGCGCTGGGGTGGAGGGTGTGGAGGCGTGGCCTAGGTGTGAGGAGTGGGGGGCGTTGGGGCTGAGGGTGTGGAGGGGTGGCTTAGGTGTGAGGAGTGGGGGCGTTGGGACGGAGGGTCTGGTGGGGGGTGGCTTAGGTGTGACGGCGTGGGTGGGCGGAGGGTGTGGCGGGGTGGCTTAGGCGTGATGATGATATTGAATCGAGCTGTGCTACCAGGCTAGCATGATCGGTAGCAGGCAGATATGACTTGTAGCGGTTGATATAGTAAGTGCATATGTGTGTGCGTGTGTGTGTGTGTGTGTGTGTGTGTGTGTATGTATGATATGATATGATATTAGGTTGTAGCTAAATGCTTGACTCATATGTTGAATCGCTTAGGGTAGCTTATCAGCTATGCGAGCTATACGCTCAGTATAGCAAATACATGTACATGCGTTTGTGTATGGCTATAGCTTGTAGCTACATAGGCTACATATATTTTTTGTTGAGGTAGGTTTTTTTTTTCATTATTCATGTTGAATAGGTTAATGTATACAAATTATATTTGAATTACTTGTTTGCAATTGACTCATATGTTGAATCGCTTAGGATAGCTTATCAGCTATGCGAGTTATGCGGTCGGTATAACCCACATATATATTAGACTATTTATAGCCTAATATATATGCAGCTAGCATGAGTATCAAAAAATAATATAAGTTTTTTTTTATTGAGGTAGGTTCTTCATATTTCTCATTATTCATGTTGAGGAGGTCAATGTATCCAAATTATATTTGAGTTACTTAATTGACAATTATTATTTATTTCACACCTGACAATTGGAGTGTTAGGATGTTTTGGTGTCAAACGATTCGCGATAATGATAAATATTGCGTATGTCATAGCGCATGGTCCCAATGCAAAATAGTTCGAGTGGATGCGAGGGAAAGAGTTATGGAGGTATTCGTAAAACCAGAGGATGGACTTCGATCTTTAATATTGCGTGTAACTCGAAATGGGGGTGTTTTATTACGAGATATGGAATTCAAATTTAAATCGGATCAACATGTTCAAATTGAAGTTTTAGGAGGTGAAATAGTGTTGGCAGGTCAATCATATGATGGAGCTTATAGAAGCACCAATGTTTTCCAATATTTAGGGGACTGTCCATTCTCTGATGATGAGGGATGGGGTAGTCGCTTAAAGCGTGATGATGAAATTACTTATACTACTACTACTACTACTGGAAAGTCTTTCGTTACAGATGATGATAATGATGTAAACGAAAATCATGATATTGTTGAAGGAAATTAACTCGAATTTCATTCAGTACCCTGATGGTTATTGAAGTGAAAATTACTCTATAAAAGAATGGGTGAAATTAGTGATGCTATTCAATTTTTTTTAAATAAAAATGAGTATATCATCTCTGTGGAAGAAAAGCAAAATTTATTATATATTATGAATACTTTCAATGATTTCACAGTTACGGATTTTTGCGAAAATGACAATGTAATCCATAGTAAGGACTGTATACGGAATAGACTCATTACGAATAATGAGTCATATACTTGCATCTGTCACATATATAGATCTATATTCACCTATATCGTACATTTAACGAATAAATACAATATGACTCTGGGGCGAGAGAGAGAATAAGATCGACGACCAACATACCTACCATCAATGAAGTTCCTATCTTCCAACGGAAAATATAATTTCAACTTTAAAAATGTATTTTTTTAGTATAAGATTTGTATTTATTAAATATTAAATTTATAAAAATTATGTTGTATATTTATTACTTTATGTAATATTAATAATAATAATAATAATAATAATAAAATACATTTTATTTTTACAAATAAAATTCTTGTGCCTCATGGCGATTTATTTTTACTATATTTAAGTTATGAAATACAGTTCCCGGCGGGTTTTGACGCCTATAAATGGCGTAACCACCAGCATTTATAAGCGATTTTAATGGTTCGCTCATATTACTAAGTCATTTAGACTTAACATAATTTTCGGCCCGTAGGCCGTTTGCTTCAATTCGCATTTGATTATCTGATAGCCTTGATAGACTATCAGAGCATCAATGCGAATTATCGGGTTTCAATTATTTAACCTATTTAATTCGTTGATTGCATCCTCCGGTGTATATTTCGCTTCCTCCTCCTTTTCTTTCTGCTGCTGCTGCTGTTGCTGATGATGCTGTTATTGTTGTTGCTGTTCTTGTTGTTGTTGTTGCTGCTGCTGCAGTTGTTGTTGTTGTTGTAGCCGCAAGAATACAGAAATGCTTTGAATTGTTCCAGCACAAAGCATTTCCGTGTTCTGCTGAGTTGAATGGACCTTGGTCGACCATGTGGTCGCGCGATTACGGTACGTAGATACGTATTCTTTTTTGTTGACGAAAGACGTAGTATACTAGGTTCACGTTTATAGCCGCTTAAATTTGTTGATTTTATTGGCTTGTTAGACAGACAGCTAGAAACAACCCTGAATTCAATACATAATCTTAGTGAACCAAATATACGTAGGCTTTATCAAATAAGAGCACAACTGGGACAACTGCTAATGCAGAGCTGCCTTTGCGCATTCAATAAATCTGCCTGATTTCTTAGGCTACCATCGATAATACAAATTTGATGTAAAGTTGCTCTCAAGCAACTCAACGGGTTGGGTTGCCATTGGGATGCATTTCCTGCCTCATTATTTTCGTCACAAATTTATAGATGGCATATTACGTAACTTCATGTATTTTTATTGCGAACTCTTTGCTTACAAATTGGTAATGTAATTAAATAAATTGTAGAGAATCAAGTCGTTCATAAAATTAAAGTGGTGACACTTAATAGAACTTATTGTGAGATTGGAAATAAAGCTTCTTTTATAAAAGTTGGTCAAAAATTCACAATCTAAGAATAATTCGAGCTAATTACAAAAATTAACAAAAAAAAGAGAATAAAATGTAAATAGAATGTATGTACACATAGTATTAGCCTAAGGTTATAGATATTTTTAGCATGAATAGCGTTGTCTTTTGTTGGGCGATACCAAGACAGCTTGCGGTTGTTGTTGGTGCAATGAATCATTATTAATAATACTAGTTTCTGAGCGAGCGTATTCCGAACCAATATGTTCCAAATCCAAATCTGCATTTAGAACAAGTACCTATTGAGGTAATAAAATCAGAATTATATCAGCCCACAAAAACAAGAGTTGTAAATGCAAATATTTAGTGCCTTTACATCATTGCCAACACGCTTATGCATTAGCCAATTCTCATGTAATTCATGTAATTCGCGCAGGTACTGCAGTGGCACGCAACTCTCTTCAGAACGAGCACGTTTCCGCATACGTTCGTAAACAATTTCTGGTGAGGTTCTTAGGTAAACTAAAAGAATATTTAAAAACAAATTAACCTTTTATTCGCTTCTATTTGTACTACGCATTTACCAATCAAATCAGCTTGTATGTGCATAGAATTCTCAATGAATTCATACCACTCTTGCAGTATATGATACATGCCTTCGTCAATAGTTTTATTTATATACATATTCTGGGTGAAACAGTACCTATTGCGTAAAAACACTTGAGTTAGTATGATTAGCCACCTATTATGCGACACTGCACCACTTACTTCGCACTATATATTGATCGTTCCATCAATTTAACACGTTTTTCTGTTTGTAAGGTGTAGCTTTGCAACATTGTCAAAGTAGCATATGATTGAAAAGGCATAGCCCAACGATGGGGCTCCTTGTACATCAATTCCTGTAATGTGATTGGATATTGAAGGACAAGTAAGCATTGGTAAAATCATTAACGTACCAATAAATTTACACCATTCACATTACACCATTTATCAACGGGCTCTGTTATCAAACATATTTCATCCTGATATCGTCTAAAGTGGTTTAGGAATGTTGTTTTACCACTGCCAATATTCCCCTCAATTAACACTGTGAACGGTTGTGATCCAGCAGCATATTTGGGTAACAAAGATTGACTTAAAGAAGACATAGCAGTGGAAAATCGTCGAACTACTATAAGAAAAACACAATTATTAACAGTTAGCACAAACTCTTTTGTGAAGATTATATCCCCAAAAACTTTAAATGTATCACTTTTATCCGTCCTATTTGTTAATTTTATATATTTGACCGCCCAAAATTGTTCACATTTTGTCTTGTTTACGTTATTATTTCTAATGTCAACAAATTATTTATGGAGTGCTGCCACTATCAAATATTCCGATATTAAATTTTTTTAATCACAATATGAACGTTGCCAATAAAAAATATTTTTAATTAAATTTTATACACCATTTGATTCGCAGAGGTACATAAAATTCTTTTAAATAACTTATATTTTTAAAAATAATATCGCACTTGTCATACTAGTTGATTAGTTGTGTACTGATTTATTCGGTAGTTTGAAATAATTTCTTACAATTTATTATAGTAGATCAATATCATATTAAGCTTTGAACGCTATATTGGAGCTAAAAAAATTCTCAAATTGGACAACCATCCCACTCATAACCAATTGATACAAAGGATAGTGTGTAAAACTCTAGAGAATTTCACAACTAATTGGAAGCTTTAGTGGAGACATCTGAAGCACTATAAAATAGAAAATGTAAAAGCAAAATAAAATTACAGACTGATAATCACAAAGGCTAAAATTGGGATACACTATAATACTGCTAAAATGCTAACGCCTGCTTGCACATTATATTGAAACGACGCACGAACACGTACACAATCAATATGACCAACTTGACGTATTACTGCTACCGGTTTATTGACTTACGGAATATATTAACAATCATTTCTTCAGCTATTTAATTAAATGTTAAATTTTTAATTTTTGGTAAATGCATTTGGCAAATTTTTTGTTTTTTAATATTCTCTAGAATGCCGAAAGTCACATTTGTAATGAACAGCTGAGAAATGTGAACTTCATATTTGAAATGTAAATAAGAACTAGTGCTGCCACTAAGGAAAATTTGTTTCTTACAATTTGCCCCTACGTATTTATTCATGATACCTAAATAAAATGCCCCATATATAGAGTTTAACCCTCAAGCGCATTTCATTTTAAACAACATTTGAATCGCTTATATATCACTGCTTGTTATATATATATATATCACTGCCTGTTATATATATATATATATATATATATATATATATATATATATATATATATATATATATATATATATATATATATTGCACACCCGTTAAGAGACATCTATTGTCAAAAATATAAGACATAAATTATAAAATTCTTATACAATTTACAGATTGAACCAAAATCTCAGGTGTGAATTTGATTAAAACGACGAAAACCCCCAAAAATATTTCATCGCGGTTAACCATCGACGATTTCGCAAACATTTTATATAGTGGGGATATACTAACTCGCCCTATACATACAATAAGATCTATTCATCATAATTTGTATACACGTGAAATGAATAAAATTGTCTTAACTTCAAATGATGATAAAAGAGAAATTCTACCCGATAACATTCACACAAATGCACACGGTTATTACAACCTCAGTGAATTAGTTGAATTGCTTAATAATTCCGATGAGTGAGAGAAAAAAGAACAAGGTTTTACTTTTTTTCATTGTATTTCTTTACATAGTTTTTATTATTATTAATGTGAAAAAAATAGATATTATACTTAGTATTAAGATTATTGTGAAACTAGAATAAACAATTCATGTCTAATATTAAGATTACTAAATAAGTATATGAATATGAGTAAATAAATATAAAAAATATAAATTAATATGTTTTCATTTCAAAATTCAAAAATTTTCTTAAGGCTCTAACATTGATTAAAGCGCAGTTTTGATTATGAATTAAAATGAACCATCAAAATAACCATATTTTTCTCTAATTTTTTTCATATTTTCACATCCATAATCATCTAAATTGAATATATTTGAAAGTTCAAACAATGACTCAAGCCATTTCTTCTTCTCATAACCCTTAACATAAATTTCACAATTAAATAAATTTTCCCGTATGAAATTTGATAAGCTCTGGAATGTGATTGATCCTGTATCCCATTTAATGTTGTGATGTTTCGATGTAATCCAGCGTGCTTGTTTTTGATAGAATGGTGGAAGATCATTGAAGGGGAACGGTGGTTTTACAATGAAATGCATATCCTCATTAATGCTAAAGGATATTGCCAGATCCTTTAAAATAAATTGGTTTTCAGGTCCCTTAAATCCTTGAATATCAACAACTACTTTTTGTATATAATTAGAATGCATTTTTATATATATCCTTTTGATATTTCAAATTGAAAATTCCGTAATAAATGTCTTCACTCTTTGAAGAAAAAGATCATACTGGATATATTAAATCATTTTCTTAATTTCTCCAGTCATGGGGTTATAGCTAATAACCCGATCATGTATGAGAAGGGCATAAGCAGAAGTATTGGCAGGAATGTTTTTCAATGTCTTGAAAATTACCTTCACATCAATTGGTCCACTTTTCATTGATTCATTTTGATGTGTTAAATCAATTATTATGATTGGAGCAATTGCTTTAAATTTACTGGGGGTTAATAAAGGTTGCATATTTCTTAGGTAGTATTCCTTTTGAAATTTGCAATACATATCATATAGGAGTGCTAAACGACCATTTTCGATTTTAAGGTTCAACTCATCATAGGGATAAACTTCAGAATTTAGATGAACTTTTACATCGGTGAGATCACAATGAACGAATTTTCTAGAGTTCTGAAATCCGATTAGCATGAATCGTGGTCGTTCACTTTGTACAGCCAATTTAACATTCCATAGATGATTTGTAGTCTGTGATAGTGTTGGATTAAAATGCATATCCCAACAACGAAATGCCATTGGTATAGACACTCCTCTTCGAATATTATTGTAAATATTTAATTTAGTTGAGTTTGCTAATTGAATATGTGGCACTTTCCATATTAAATTAACTATAGTTAACACAATTTTATCATTCTCAGCAGCTACAGAGGAGAAGGCTATACCTTCATCAGTTTTTGATCGAAGAAGTATTAGTTCATGCTTTGCATTTAATATCACCTTATTATAATCTTCGGCAAAACCCAAAAGATGTTTTAAAGGTATGCAAAAATTAAATTGTCCATTGGTTATTTCAATGTCATCAGAAACACTCCAACCAGCATTCATCATCACTGTACTCTCATTAGGTGAGAGAGAGGCAAAAGCCTTCATTGTAGTTGCAATCCCTAAATGTCGGGTTCGATCAATTTCAATCCCATTCATTTCATAACGAATTTCATCGAATAAATATGATACGCAGTTATTCCGCATTTTTATATTATGAGAGATAGTCTGTCCATTCAGTGTGGCAGTTCCTTCAATATAGATCATACTTTCCGAAGGTAGAATGTAGAGGTCTTGATTCTGAATAGGTATTCTAATTTCATCATTATTTTTATATGATTGTTGATACGCCGAATAACTGTGGAAATCCTTCTTAATGATGCTCTCATCATAAAGGGGTTGTTGCATAATATTAAGTACATCAGTTGACGTCATTTGAAACGTTTTTCCTTCTTGCACTATCGTTTTTAATTTTAAATCCTAAGCTTTTTAAAAACTTTTTATTCAATGGTGATAAGATATTTTGCTTTCGATTAAAATATTTACCATCAACTTTTGGAGATGTGTAGCGAGGTTTTTTTTGCGATATGTTTCTATCAGAGGTCAATTGTATATTGTTAGTAAATTGATTTCTGACTATATCTTTATTATATATAATCATTCTAAAGAGCCGGCTTTAAGTGGAGTCTTAATGCAATTTGTTCCTTGCGAAAATTCACTAAGTTCCCGTCTTGATCAATAATTCTCACCAAGAGTTGACTTATCCGTCTAGTGTTAACAGGTAAATAAATTAATGTTTGCGGTCGCTCACTTATTTTATACCCTGGTAAAACCGATACAGAAAACTGATGAATTGTATGAGCCGAATCATTGTTAATATATGACCCTGTAGTTATGTTGCACTCGATTCGTAAAACGTTTACTTTCGAAATATCAACTTGTACATCAGATTGATGGTATTTATTAGGTTTTAATTCACGTCTGCTGAACCCCAACAATCCACCAATTGTACGTTCACGATCAAAATAAATGGGGTCAGTAGTTGACAATATCTCAATTTGCATTGTATTGTTATTAGGTTCAATTTTCAAAATATCCTTTATATTCACATCTTCATACTTTTCAACAACAAAGTCAATTATATCATCAAGTTCATATGATCCTATTGGAATTTCGATAACATGGTCACCAATGTGAAATAAATTATTTCCATAGACCACATTAGGTATTGAGTGATAAGTGGTGAAATCAACTAGAGCACAAACGTAATCATCATTCAACTCTATGGGTGGAAAAAAATCTGCTGTTAGCTCTGAGCTTCTTCCAACTAATTCTATTGTTCTGGACATCTTAACTATAAATAGGATTATGATTAAATAAAATACACCACATTTCGTTTTATATACTTTTTTATTTATAAAATCATACAATATCGCTTTTATTTATCCATGAATTATGCTCTTTAGAGAATCCGAGCCATTTAATATAGGCTTTATCACCTGTAGTTTTTATAATTTTCTCAATTAAATACATATCAGGATATTTCGTCTTCATAAGCTCATATTCATAAAACCCCCCTTTTATAGGATTTCCTTGATAGTCTTCCAGTATATATGTTGTAGGATTAGTTTTTTGAATTTGCTTAATTTTAAATATCTCAGTAGTCCAATTCGGTGTATACCCCTTCTCAAAAGCATGCTTATATTTACTTATTCGAACATTTGACCCCACAGTGAATTTAGATCGATGAAAGACCTTCAAATGGTTATATACAGTTTCTAGAAGATCTTTCTCATTCGACGAATTTACATCAACCGGTGCCATTTTTATCGTTCTATGTATTTTATGATTATATTCATCAACCAATTTTTGATAATTATTAATCCATCGATATGATCCGTTATAGCTAAACTCCTTCCACATCATACCCTTTAATGTTCGATTAAAGCGTTCAACTATTGACGCCTTTAGCGGACTAAATGTTGAGTAATGATTAATGTTATGCTCATCCATCAATTTTTTAAAATGTTTATTGAAAAATTCTTTTCCATCATCAGTTTGAAGATTTTTCGGTATTCGTCGATCATTCTCAAATATATTCTTCATGGCTTGTGTTACATGGTCGGCACTTTTTGTTTTAATCGCTATTGCCCAGGCGAATTTCGAGAAAGTGTCAATAATTGTTAGAAGGAATCGATATCCACGATTTAATGCTGTGTATGCGCCCATTTCAACTAAATCCGCCTGCCACAAGTCATCAATACCTTTAGTAATTACTCGTCGGCGATTAAAATTTTTGCGAGCTTGTCGATGAAGCTCTTCAACTAAATCTCGTTTACTCATTCTTTTTGCTTATTTTCTAGATTTTCAATATATCATACATTTCCATAGTCTCGTCTGGTGATAATGAAGGTGTTTCCTTAAGTACATAGTATTTATATACATAGTGTTCGAGGTCTTCATGTAGAGAAGTTAGTCTAGCTTCTGTAGCTTTAATTTTCCCAAGTAGATCATTATTCAATGTTTCAATTTTAGAAATTAGAATCCTATTATCAACTTCATTTTTTTCTAGTTTCGACATTATTTCATTGACACGTTCATCAACATATACCTTAGTGACTCCATCAGATTCAACAACTGGTACACCGACTTTTGTTAATCGATGATTTTGAAAGCTTATATATTTGGATGAAGCGTTTGTCTTTACACCTAAAATTTTGTTCACACCTCGACGTAACTCCCCCTTATTAATACTCTCAGAATAACGACCAAACTTATCTACACTCATAGTGCTAGTGAATGATATAGAGTCTCGTTATCATATTATAATCTTTGATTCTCGTAATTCCTCAATAATGGATACTATCTCATTGTTATGACTGGAATTTCCAGCAGCTTGTGATGCTATCAAGACACGAAGGCGATCAACCAACTCATTTGGATTATCCCAATAGATATAATTCGATTTAGCTGTATTTAACTTCATCACATTATCATTGATGAACTGATTACGTTTCAGTCCTTGACCCTTTTTTGGAGTTGATTTAAATAAATCTTTTAGAATTTGATATTTATACGCTTTCGTAACTTTCACTCCACCTGATACCTCGAAATGTCGTTTATGCGCATTAGTTGATGAGAGAATTTCTTTATAGTTATCCAAATCTATATTATTATATACTTTCGGTACTTTGTGAAAAAGTAATTGAAATAGACCTGGAGTTAAAGTCCAACTTTTTTCACCTATCTCAATTTTATCATCTTCAAATTTCATTGACTTATTTCCGAACATGTAATTTCCATGAGCATCTTGATGAAATCCATATACCAAATCTCATTGCTTTTGCTGCTTTAAAAGTGAAATATTTGTTATTAATTGTGAAGATGATGGCGATTTTTCTAATGTTGATGAAATACTATCATGAGTAGTATCGACAAGAGTGTCACCGAACATTTTTGAATAAAAAACATCATCATTAGTAGTGGTGCTAGTATTATTACGACTTTGTTTTGATGATGATACTCTCTTTGGTGTGCTGGTAGTAATTTTAGTCTTCTCATACGGTAAAGGATTTTCAGATTTAAATAGTTCCCGATCACCTTTATATGGAGTATATTCATCTTTATAATCTTTAGGATGACCTTTAATATTCAATTCATTAGTGTTTAATGTGCCAGCTTTATCAATCAAAGCTTTCAGAGGTGTTGTTATAGGATGAAAAGTTTTTTCCAATTGATTTTCCGTATCAACTTCACCCAACTTGATACTTTTAAACTTTTGTTTTAGCGACTTTCGCGCCTTAACAATTTCTTTCAACATTTTTGGATCGACTTTCCGCAGCATATCTGCATGCTAGTATAGAATTATCTTAAATGTCTATATATATTCGATTCATAGATTATATATAGCTAATATTTTATAAATATATCGAACCCTTTCCTATAACGTCCATCAGCAATTGGATCATCTTTAGATATTACGAGAAATCCATATTTATCACACCAGCATTCTTTACACATCTCATGAAACTGCTCATATGTAAGATCAGTTCCAACATGATCATTATACACATGCTTAATATTTAACTCATCTTGCTTAAACATTATTATTAAGTTAGCATTATCACGAATTAAATGCTTTGGAATGCGTGTATATGTATGTTTGACATAAATAGAAGCTATCAATTTTATTATGACGACCCATGCAGAAATATACTCGAATATTATTTTGTTTTTCACACGCGACATCATCAAATATCATAATGGAATTTTTTCTGGCTTCATTTGGTGGTATAACTTCCTCATTCTCTGAGAATGTGAAAAACCCCATCCCTTTTATGGGGGCGAGTAACTTCTTCAAATACTGATATTTCGGTTGATTAAGTGATTTCCCATAAATATAAATATTTTCAAATTTTAATCCATTCGGACTTTCAATTAAACTTATCATAACCTTAGTTTTCCCACAATTCGATGGTCCGATAATTAAACATCTGATTGTATTCGGTAGTAGGAGTCCATGACGACGTTTTAAAGTATCATTTGTTTTAAAGTCTAAATTCCTGACAACAATTTTTTTATCCTGTCTTATGAACTTCATTTTAACAACTGAATTACATTATATAATAGCACATCCTCTTCAAATAATATTATTAGTATATTGTCATCATTTCATGTTGCAACAATAGATAACTATTAATAATGGGTTTATTAATTAAAAAAGGTCTCAGTCATAAAAAACAACTTCATGGTGGTGGACTTGTTGATGGGATAATTAATTCTTTACCAGTTGAATTACATTTACCTGGCTATCAATTTTGCGGTCCTGGTACTAAGCTTAAAAAGCGTTTAAATAGAGGTGATAAGGGTGTAAATCCATTAGATGCTGCTTGTAGAGAGCACGATATTGCATATTCACAAAACAAAGACTTAGATAGAAGACACATTGCTGATAAACAACTTGTTGAAAGAGCTTGGCAAAGAGTAACTTCAAAGGATAGTAGCATCGGTGAGAAGGCAAGTGCTTGGCTTTGACAAACGCGATGAAATCTAAAGTTAAATTCGGAATGGGTAATAACATTACGAAGACGAGACGGAAACGAAAATGTGTAAAAAGTAAATGTCCTAAAAAATTATTTACAACTGCCCTTGTGAAGGCGCGCAAAATTTTGAAACGTCAGATGCCTGATAGTGTTGAAAAAGCTGTGAAAATCGCACATAAAGTAATCAGTAATACATTTAGGGGGAATAAAGAGAATATCAATATTCGTAGAGTCATACAAATCCCCAAGGTTGGGGGATTTCTCCCCTTGGTACCAATCCTAACCGCATTGGGTGCACTTGGTGGTCTAGCATCAGGAGGATCGGCTATCGTTAAGGCTGTGAACAGCGCTAAAGCAGCTAGAGAGCAGTTGGATGAAGCAAACCGTCATAATAAGACAATGGAAGCGATTGCTATGGGAAAAGGTTTATATTTGAAGCCATATCGGAAGGGGTACGGCTTCTTTTATCGGCCACAAGCAAAAAACTTTTAAGTATGCTACCCAAGAGAGCGCTCACCGATGTTGACATTATAAAATTCGCGAAATATATACCACACTTTCGCGGAGTATTCATGCGTGATACTCTTCCACGAAAACCTCATGTGATCGAGTGCGGAATTGTGAACCTTGATAGTATACAAAGCAGTGGAACACATTGGGTAGCATACTATAAAAATAAAAGTCATATTGAATATTATGATAGCTTCGGAAATTTACCTCCACCAAAAGAACTGATAAAATATTTGGGGACAAACATCAACTATAATTATAAACGTTATCAGAAATTCAATACATACACTTGTGGTCATCTATGTCTAAAAATTTTATATCAACTTTCTCACACTTTTTAAATAAATGAAATAAAAAACAACATATTTTTTTCACACCTCAACAAGCGAACAATAATTTTATTTATTTATTTTTATATAAGTAGTTGCATTATCTAAAACATTTAGAGCTTCGGTATATTTTAATTCTTTAAAAATAAATTGCAATTTTTCAAAGGCATCAGGTCCTCGATGGGTTATCTTTGTGAATAGTTCCGCATGAAGTGCTTTCTCTATTATATTTGTCAACATCATCATCATCAAAGATGTTGGGGGATAATCTATATTGTATTATATCTAGCATGCGCTGTGTTATGAAGTTGTTTTCCACACATTTATTCGAAAGTTCTTTATAATTTGTTAGCCGGATTAATTGTCCAATATTTCTTAAAATGATCTCTCGGTGTATATCGTCCATGATTATTTTATTGAAGTTTGCTTGATGTGAGCTTCACTCTATGACTAACTCCGATTACTAATTCTTCAATCTTTTATACGGAACATTTGATGTACTATACTTTTTTGCATCCTCTTCCTCAGTGTTTAGCTCCTTCGAATTTGACTGGACGTCATACTGCTTTCTCTTCGCAGCAGTATCTTCCATTTTTATGTGGCCATATTTATTACTACCACCGCTACTATTACTATCGAATGAAGTATTTAGATTAGAATCCATTGTCCTCTACGTCAAACTTTATCAAAGACTAATGAGAACTTCAAATCGATATACTCAATTTATATCAAAAAATTATTGACACTTTTACTTACTCAACAGTGAAGTTTAAAAATATAATATAAACAAAATGTATCGATTATTAGCATACGAAGTCTGAGTGTAAACAATAAACAAACATAATAAATAAATGTTTTGAAACTCTTTATTATCACCAAGTATTATATTACATGCTATATTAGTAAAAAATTCATGAATGAACATGAATGATTGCATCATATAATTAAATTAGAATATTGACATTGTATACAGATGTTCAATAGGTTGCACATTTAAGATTTCAATATCAGATCTATAGTTTTCATCAGAATAACGAACTAATGCAACTTCACCATCAATAAGCTGTTCAGTTACAACTTCACGATATTCACTACATCGAATACTCATACTTCGTTTCTCGTAGTTTGAATCATAGGTGCATCGAATTGTTATGTATGTACCGGAATCATAAAGTAGTTTAAAATGTCTGTAGAAAGGAAGCTCACTTTGAATTATACCATTAATTTCTTGCTCTTTATGTATCAAATCTTGCCTGAATGCTTCAATAGCTTCAGTCACGGTGAAAAAATGTGTTGTCACCCCCTCCGTACTTGAAATTGATGGTGTCGTTTTAGTAGGTTCATCGCTAAATACTCTATCCTCATTTTTCGCAGTACTAAGCATAGAAAAAGCTATGTCGATGTCGACCACCTCATCATTTGGTAGAGTCAAACGAAATCCATATTTTCCCTTTCTTCCACCATCTGATGTAGACACCAAATTTATTGGTATTCGCTCTGCTGAAAGTATTTGCTTATACATTAAAGCAAATAAACTCAGCCAGGTGTATATCTTCATAAATCTCATTTTACTAACTATATTGAAGAATATAGTACTAATCGCCTTGAAGTTAATAGTTTAACTAGATATTCTAATCTGATAAACTATGTAAGAAAGCTCGCAAAAAATAGCAAACATTAATAAGACATTTTTTTTTTCATCAATTACCTATCCCAATAACAAAACCGTAAAGCATGACTAAGCAACTCAATATATATATATATATATATATATATATATATATATATATATATATATATATATATATATATATATATATATATATATATATATATATATATATATATATATCTATTATCTATTATTATGCTACCCACCCCCTAAATAAAACTCATATAATTTTTTGGTGATCATGCTAGCTGCATATATATTACGCTATAAATATTCTAATATATAGCCTATGTAACTATAAGCTATAACCATATACACATGCTTGTACATGCGTTTATTATACCGACCGCATACTATGTGGCTACAAGCTATAGCCACACACAAACGCATGTACATGTATTTGCTATACTGAGCGTATAGCTCGCATAGCTGATAACCTACCCTAAGCGATTCAACATATGAGTCAAGCATTTAGCTACAACCTAATATCATATCATATCATACATACACACACACACACACACACACATATGCACTTACTATATCAACCGCTACAAGTCATATCTGCCTGCTACCGATCATGCTAGCCTGGTAGCACAGCTCGATTCAATATAATCATCACGCCTAAGCCACGCCGCCACACCCTCCGCCCACCCACGCCGTCACACCTAAGCCACCCCCACCAGACCCTCCGTCCCAACGCCCCCACTCCTCACACCTAAGCCACCCCTCCACACCCTCAGCCCCAACGCCCCCCACTCCTCACATCTAGGCCACCCCTCCACACCCTTCCGCCCACCCATCACGCCATCTCCCCCTCACACACCTATCAAGATAGCTGCCACCGTGCCACGCCTTTCTCACTCTTACACACTGCGAAGATAGCTTCACACATGCCGCCTCCCTCACACACACACATGCCCTCTCCCTCACACACACTGCCGATCTACTGTCTCCCTCTAACACACAGCTAAGATAGCTTCAAACATGTCGATCTTCCGTCTCACTCTAACACACACGTTTAGATAGCTGATCCAGAAACCTCATATTATATCTACTGTCTTTCTTTTCCTCTTTCTTCTTCTTTCTGCATTCCGCTGCATAATGCCCACGCCGACCGCACGAATAACATTTTACATTCTTTTTGTCTTTTTTGCTGCCGTTGTTGCTATGCGATTGCTCAGATGATTTCTTCTGCTTTGTTACTGCGTAATATGCGTGATTTTCACCGTTAGAACTATTTTCTCCCTTGCTTTGCCTTCGCTCGCCCTCCTCTAGAAGCTTTACCTTTAATGTATTCAACGATGGAAATGTTTCTCTTGCTTCGATTGCAACAACAAAATTGTCATACGCTTCCGGCAAGCTGGATAAAAGAATTATAGAGAGAATCTCCTCTGGTAAATTCGTATCGATTTCTGCTAGCATATCTACTCTTTCAGAAAATTCATTTATATGTGCAGACATAACTGTACCCTCTTGCAATTTCAATGACATTAACCGCTTAAACAAGGTCACTTTCCGAGCTGCTCCCTTGCGATTGTAAATGTCTCGAAGAGCATTCCAGGCTTAAAACGAAGTCTTACTGTATTTTACATAATTCAGCTGCGAAGAATGAAGACACAAGATAATAGTCGCTAACGCCTTTTGGTCTTTCGCTTCGAATTGTGCCTTAGAATCTGCTGTTGTTCCTGCATTCAAATTCCCTGATATCACTGGCCAGAGCTCATTGTGTATTAATACACTTTTCATCTGAATGGCCCAAGATGCATAGTTATTTTCATTTAGTTTATCAAATGAGTAAAGTCCCGCCGAACTCATTTCGTTTGCGTCTTTATTTAAATGATTTTTTTTTTTATGTTTCAATCAGTCGCGACACACGCGTAATACTTAGCGACGAACACTAGATATCGACAAACGATTTTGGAAATCACAAAACTATAAACCGAACAAACGCCAGCCAGCTGCTCACGCTGGGCCCATAACCGATGTTAGCAAAGAAACGCAGTTTATATGTTTCGCGTTGTACGGTTTATTAAGAACTAAAAACTAAGTTACAATAAGTCAATGCGCTAAGCACGTATATATAAATATATGTATGTTTTTTTTTTTTTTTTTTTTTTGACAATTCTACACAGAGATGTATTTAGTATTGCATTTCAACAGATTTAGTGCCTTGTAATTAATACATAATCTCGTCTGATTATTTTTCTTCTGTACCAAAACAATTTGTGAAGCATAAGGCGAATTACTATGTCTGATTGTTCCTTCACGCAGTAGCTTATCAACCATATCACGCAACTTCAATCGTTTACAGATGTCTTGGAGCACAATGAAAAGGTAAAATATTCGTAAGGTGTATTTCCATTTCATAATCGTTTTGTATACAAGTTATATTCTTTGGACGTAAACATGATTAAGAAATTATTGTCTCAAGTCTCTTTGCATAATCTTTATTTAACTTTGTATCGATATCTAATGCATCATACTCATCGATTTCAATATTAAAAATTTCAGGTTAATTATTTGGATCACATACCTCAGAAGCCGAACCTAAATCAGATTTTTTTCTTTATTCTCATCACATAATAAATTTTGACTGATAAACTCAGAGTTCTTTGATTTTTAATAGAAGTTTTTATTTTAATCAATTTATTTTTAGAATAAACAAATTTAGTTGGCTTATGGCCCTTATTTCTACTTTCATTTCCCAAATTATAAAATCTTAGTTTATTTACTTTACTTTTATTTTTTATTTGTACCAAATGGATGTTAAATTCTTTCAAAAAATCTCTTCCTAAAAGTAATGGCAAGACCATGAAGAGGTCAGGCAAAACAAGCAAATTAACTTTAGCAATTATATTATTAAATTTAATAAAACAATGCATTTCTCCATGAATTTCCAATTTAGCGCCCTCCAAACCAGAATACTTTGTTGTAGAGGGTCTGAATTCAACTGAACCTGGCTACCCGTGTCACATAGACACGAAAATTGTTCAAATAATTTATTTTGAGCTTGAACCAAATCAAAAGTAACTCTTACCAAGTTCACAGCATCAGTTTTTCTTGGATTTGGACAATCTTTGTAAACATGTCCCATTTTCCAACATTTAAAGCATGAACCCGTTGGACTTTTTGGATATGGACAACTATCCTGATGGTGACCAGTTTTGGAACAATTGTAACATTTAATCACACCAATAGATGTTGATGTCGTTTTTCAGTGGGGATCCCAGCAGAACTTGAATTTGGCTTTGACCGACTGTTTTCAGCAATTGAATTATTTAGCATGAATCGTGCTTCAAATCGATCCAATAAATCTTCTAAATCATCCATAATTTTTGCTGAACGTAGATAAACTGTTTCACTTGATCGTAATCCATCTATGATGTAATCGATTAATTCAACATCATAAACACGTCCTTGTGAGGCTATTAATTGCATTTCAATCACATAACGTTTCAAGTTTCAGCCTTCGTATTCCAAACACGAGGTTGGCATCTCGTGTTTGGAATACGGACCTCGATTTCAGCATTAACTTCATCCAAAATTGCGTTTTGCCGTCGTACTGGCACTACATTTTCTCTTTTTCCATCACCGTGTGAGTGACGAAGAACTAATTGATGATAACGAGTTGACAACAGAAGTACCAGCTATAATGGATGTACGTGGGGAATTTGAATTAGAGCATGAATCAGATGCGTCTACGCCTCCATGTTCAGGGTGTTCATCGTATTCTAAAAAAGCCACTAAGCATATTGCAGAAAAGGATTTTGGTACACCTAATTGGAAGAAAACCAAACGTGTTGATTTTAATTTCGCTCCGCCTGATGAAGCAGCTATTGAACCACTGCAAAAAAATCATTAAATCTATGAGAGTCTAAGTACAGTTCATGATTATTCTCTTCTGGTGTCTCTCCTGCTGCTTATTTGACATTTCTCTCAGCTGGAAAAACACCGTTTGAATTGTTTCTATAGTTTTTCGATGAAGAAATAATGGAAAAACTCATCGTAAAGACAAATATATATGCTCATTAGAATAATTCCGTTATAGATATTAAACAGCAGATGTATCGTTTTATCGGAATTTTGATACTAAGTGGCTATTATAAAGTACCTCACGTTGAACATTATTGAGTTCACAGAAAACACTTGGTATATATATAGTAAAACAAGCATTATTACGTAATAACTTCCAGTTGATAAAAAATTCCATTTAATGGATAATAATGGCATTGATGCTGCAGAAAGATTTGCTAAAGTGCGTCCTCTTATTCAGAATTTAAACCGTAAATATATGTGATTTGGCGTTTTTGAGACATTATTGTCTATTGATGAACAAATAATACCGTATATATATTGTAACGAGTATCGATAGTTGATTACTCATCACTATTGTGACTGACTCTATTGGCAGCATCGAAACGAATGTCAACAAAAAGAAATAAGCGATAACCAGAACAAGCCAACGAGAAAGGAAGAGAAGAATCTCGATAAAGGAAGATTCTGGGGTGTTGCCAACAGAGTATAAATAGAGCCAGTGTTAAGAAGGAAAATCAATCTACTTCCGAACGTGATTGCGAAAACATTGATACAGAGGCAAAAGTTGCAAGTACATTTAAGTGTTATAGTAAATAGTTGATTGTAAACAGTGTTGATTGTAAATAGAGATTATTAAATAAATTGTTGTTGTATATAGTTGTACAAAATAAGTGTTGCAGTTATCATTAACAGAATCCAGTGATCGAACAAGGTAATTCAAATAGAATTAAACGTTCACAGAATAAAAACGTAACAATTGGTGTCAGAAGTGGGATTCTGTAAAGATGGTGAAAATTGACCAACTAAAAGTGGACCAGCTTAAAAAGCTGTTGGTAGAGATGAATCTATCGTCATCAGGTGCAAAGGCGGAACTGCTGGTGAGGCTGAGGCAAGCTATGGAGGCTAAGGGAATTAACGTAGAAGAACATGAGTTCTTCGAGGAAGCCGATATACAAGCAGTCATACACGCTGAGGAAGAAAGCAAGATAGATTCGAGTGGTCAACTAATGGAACTCATGAAATCCATGATGCAACAACAGCAGCAGCAACTGCAAGGAATTAATGCGAAGTTACAAGAAAATGCGTCTCGCATTGACTCCAAGTTTCAAGAACATTCGGTACGTCAAGAAAACGCTATGGGAGAGTTCCAGAAAACAATTGACTCCAAGTTTCAAGAACATTCGGTACGTCAAGAAAACGCTATGGGAGAATTCCAGAAAACAATTGACTACAAGTTTCAAGAACATTCGGCTCGCCAAGAACACGTCATCGAAAATCTACAAAAAGGAATTGAACTTAGATTTCAGGAAATTTCCGGAGCTATTAATGACAAAGTCACAGAGCTGAAAGAACACGTGGATGAGTTGGATGATAAGCTGAAGGAACATGTCGACGACTGGGAAGATAAGTTCGAGAAATTACAGCACGAACTCAATCAACTAAAAATAAATGGACCAGCCACATCAGTGATTAGAGATTCAAGTACAATCAAACTAAAGTCACCAACATTTGACGGAAGCACGCCATTCAATATCTTCAAGCTTCAATTCGAGACAACAGCGTCGAAGAATAAATGGGATGATAGCGACAAGACTGCTGCTTTAATAGTCGCATTAAAAGGTAATGCTTCCGAGGTGTTACAGATGATTCCAGAGAAAGATCGTGGTAGCTATCAGTCACTGATGGACACACTCCAGCGAAAATATGGAAATGAATACAAGAGTCAATTACATCGAGTGGAATTGAGATCGCGAGTGCAACGGAGTAATGAGAGCCTTCAGGAATTCGCTTCCGATATTGAGCGCTTATGTCATCTTGCGTTCTCCGGTAATTCGGAAGAGTTCGTCGAAAAAATAAAAATAGAGGCATTCATAGATGGCATACGTGATGGAGAGACAAAGCATGCCCTAGTCATGTCACCCAGGAGTACTTATGCCGAAACAGTCAGTAGTGCCTTGACATATGAAGCCGCCAGTTTAATGTGTCAACCAGTGCCACGTGTACGCCAATTAGAAACAAAAACAACAGATCTGGTTGAAGCAGTGCGTCAGGCAGTAAAATCAGTAGTTCAGCCTCAAGTAGCAACAGGTCGACGTGAAAACAAATTTAATGGTAAGTGCTTCATTTGCGACAAACGAGGGCATATAGCGCGTGATTGCAATCAATCGAATATGAAGCCTAAAGGTAGAACAAGGAATCAACGCAAAAATAAATTTGCCGGTAAGTGCTTCATATGCCATCGAAGAGGACACATGGCGCGGAATTGTCGTCTACGACACAAGCAACAAAGATCGAATTCACCAGGACAACGAAAGGACGATCGTGATGTCATTCATCGTAGTAAAGCTTATACTCCATATCGTCGTACTTGCACCGTAGATAGTAAACATTGTTCTCGGGAAAGAAACCAGAATCACATTGTTAACCTACGTGTTACGAATGTATTGTCGGAAGAGTCATGGAAAACCGAACGAGTTCAAGAAGATCAGCGGAACGACCCAGATCTCGCAAAGATTATGGAATATAAGGAGCAGGGCATACGTCCAGATTGGCAAGAAATGGCTAATGAGAGTCCAATAACGAAGGCATACTGGGCGCAGTGGCAAAGCCTGCACTTACGAGACGGATGTTTATTCCGAACATGGGAAAGTGAAGATGGAAAAATCACTTATGATCTGCTGGTGGTACCCAAGGCAAGAATAAATGAAGTGATAGCTGAGTATCACAATGTCTCCTGTGGAGGGCATTTGGGAATCACCAAAACCGTCGAGAAAATAAAGAAACGATTTTATTGGGTTGGATGCCATGACCATGTCGCTGATTGGATTCGGAAGTGTAAGCAATGTGCAATGGCCAAAGGTCCCACTAAGAAAAGTCGTGGTAAGATGCACCAATACACCGTGGGTGCTCCATTCGAGCGAATTGCTATGGACATAGCTGGACCATTTCCAATAAGCAACGCAGGAAACAAGTATGTTCTGGTGGTTATAGATTACTTCAGTAAATGGCCTGAAGTATACCCCATTCCAAATCAAGAAGCTAGTACAGTTGCGGATGTATTCGTCAACCAATGGATTACTCGTTTTGGTGTACCGATGGAATTACACTCAGACCAAGGTCGAAATTTCGAATCAGTTGTATTCCAAGAGATATGCCGTATGCTGGGTATATACAAAACTCGTACAACACCTTTGCATCCACAATCTGATGGCATGGTAGAACGATTTAACCGTACCTTGGAGGAATATTTGAGAAAAGTCGTAGATAAATACCAAAGAGACTGGGATGTACATATACCAATGTTCCTCATGGCATATCGATGCGCACAACATGATACGACGGCTACTACACCGGCAATGGCAATTTTTGGAAACGAGTTAAGACTGCCAGCTGATTTAAAATTTGGAGTTGTAACACCAACGAGATCAACCGAAGGAAATTATACTAGCGAAAAGCGGGAACAGTTGGATGAAGTACATCGGTTCATCAGAGAGCGGTCGCAGATGATAAGCGATAAGATGAAGGCCAGGTATGACTTGAAAGCAAATTCAGAAGGGTTCTATGAAGGAGAGCTTGTAATGCTTCATAATCCACAACGAAAGAAAGGCCTGTCTCCTAAACTACAGACTCATTGGGAAGGACCATATGAGATTATAGCAAAGATAAATGACGTAGTGTATCGCATTCAACGTGCCTGGAATAAAAGAGCAAAGTTTAAAGTAGTGCACTTGGAGCGACTTGCGCCATATCGAGGGGAAGTAAAAAAACTTGTTCGGGACGAACAAGGTTAAGAGGAGGGCAGTGTAACGAGTATCGATAGTTGATTACTCATCACTATTGTGACTGACTCTATTGGCAGCATCGAAACGAATGTCAACAAAAAGAAATAAGCGATAACCAGAACAAGCCAACGAGAAAGGAAGAGAAGAATCTCGATAAAGGAAGATTCTGGGGTGTTGCCAACAGAGTATAAATAGAGCCAGTGTTAAGAAGGAAAATCAATCTACTTCCGAACGTGATTGCGAAAACATTGATACAGAGGCAAAAGTTGCAAGTACATTTAAGTGTTATAGTAAATAGTTGATTGTAAACAGTGTTGATTGTAAATAGAGATTATTAAATAAATTGTTGCTGTATATAGTTGTACAAAATAAGTGTTGCAGTTATCATTAACAGAATCCAGTGATCGAACAAGGTAATTCAAATAGAATTAAACGTTCACAGAATAAAAACGTAACAATATAATACCAAAATATTTATATTTTGGTCGACATGTATATTGTATGCAAAATGCTTATCCGTAACAAACCAATTCGATTTGGTTTTACGTACTAGACTCTTTGTTATTCTCTGGTTATTTATATGCAATAGCACCATATGTAGGATTGACTGTGCCATATGATAGGAATATAGGTTAAGGAGCTGCTGTCGAACTATTATTCTTGAAAGACGTTATAAATCCAGAACCATGCAATTTATTTATATAATTTCTTTTCCTCATATTATTTGTTTTGTTTATTGAGCGAAAGACGTTTCAAAGCAACTATAAGAGCAAATCGTTTTAGAGGTGAAGAAAGTTTGCTTAAAAATGGCAAAGAACTTATAAAACAGAAATATGATTATTGTTACAAGACAAATAACAAGTTTTTTTGGGTCATCGATTTTGATGAATATAGTATCATTTTACAAAAAAATTTTGGATTTTATCATGGGCCTGGCACAACTCGTCAAAGTTGAATATTTTTCATTATAATAACAAAAATGCCCGATTCTCATTTTAAGGCATGAAGAAGGTAAAATCGCCATAATTCGGTCTTTAAATATATTTACTTGCTGTTTACTGCCGTTGAACTGGAATACATCACATAATTTTTTGACTTTATAATATTGGACACAACAGTTATACCTTTCAACTACATGTGATTTAAAAATACCACTTCAAGGTATGAAAAAAAAATGAAAATGTTAAACTTTATACGTCCAGGGAAAAAAGTCCCAGTGAGTTCTGAATTAATTATTTTGTATGCTAAAGTATGATCCTCTGACTTTCAGCACGTCCAAACTTTCGACTCTTTGCGAAACTTCTTGGATATACCTTTGCTTATGCACGTCATAATTATGCCGATGCCTAAAAGTATGGCACATTTCCATTCAAAAAATTATTTGTATGATTTTTGTTTTATACAGGATGATTTTTTAGCACCTTACTCTTTGTTTTGCGGTGTTGCGTTTTTGGCAGCTAAACTGTTTTCGTGTAACATGTTACTTTCAAACATGTTCAGTTTGGTCTGTAATTTAACCATGAATCGACTTACGACCAACACTTGCAGATTATTGAATTTTATTGTCAAAATTCATGCTTGGTTAAGAAAGTGCATCGTGCACTTTATAGAGTTTCTGAAATTTTTGCGTTTTGCTTCCCTAATCTCTTTATTGTAGAGTGTTAGAGTTATTTTGCCTTACTTGAGAGTGTTTTTGCCAATTTGATCCCGAATTTGATATTTTTAATTGGGGCCGGCCACTAGTTTGGCCGCTAGAAGGCGCCAAACTTTTGATCCCCAATTATAAAAGTGTCCATAACTTCCGTATAAGTATACTTTTTTTTAAATTTTAAAAACTAAAGTGAAGATCCCGATAAGCATTATAGATTTTTAAGCAGGGGCGCCCATTTTTTGCAGTGAAAAACCCCCCAGACAAATTTTCTAAAATTTGAAAAAATGTTGTTTTTCGGGTTTCTGATCTTCGGAAATGCATTTTGGAGCATTTTGTGTATTTTGGGGGTAAACCACCCCGCCCATTTTTGATCCCCCTAATAGAAACTTGCGAAAAAAGTACCGTCTAATATATCCAATATTTCAAATTTATTATTTAGTACTTTCGTTCAATTTCCAAAATTTCTTTTTCATTTTACGTATAAAAATAATATTTTTTCGTATTCATTTGCAAATAAAAAATGTATAAAAAATTTTTTTTTCGTATTTATTTGCAAATAGAAAAACCTTTAATATTTTTTTTCGTATTAATTTTTATACTTTAGTTCTAGTTCCGGACAGAACCCGCGAAAATTTGATTCCACTCATAAAGGAGTGGATCTTGCCAGGTACGACGGTTATGAGTGATTGCAGGAAACCCTATGCCACCTTAAAGGACGAGGGTTTTCAGCATCTCTCTGTTAACCACTCACTGTCGTTTGTCGACCCTGACACTGGAGCATGTACTAACTCTATTGAGTAGGAGTGGAGGGCCGACAAACGACAATAAGAGTCGTCGAGTCAAAGACAGCTCTTTTACACAGAATATCTGACGAAATATATGTTTTTTAAGCAATGCCGACTAAGAAAGTTAGATCCCTTCGCAGAGTTTATGAATGCTACGGGGGCCCTTTATAATCACCTTACTAGGGAATTTAATAATGAAGAAGCGGAAGGAGATGAAGAGGAGCGAGAGGAAGAAATATTACATTATTAAAGAAGCAACAAGAACAATTTTTTTTAAATATACAAAAAAGAAGTCAACAACACTTATAATAAAATCTAAAAAAAAAAGCCGTTGAGGGCCGAAGCATTTCGTGTTTTTTGGGGGGTAAACCACCCCGCCCATTTTTGTACCCATTTTATTAAAAACTTGTGTTTAATACTTCTTTTGGTTTCTTTTCTCTCGATTCAAAAATCGCAACCGCTTCGCTCCAAAAAACAAAAAAGATATATGAACTAAACAGAAATCAAAAAAGTATTAAACTTAATTTTTTAATAAAAGGGGTACAAAAATGGGCGGGGTGGTTAACCCCCTTAAAAAACACAAAATGATTCAAAATACATTTCCGAGGTTCAGAAACCCGTTAACAAGTTTTTTCCAAATATTAGAAAATTTGCCCGGTTGTGTTATTTACAGGAAAAATGGGTACCCCTGCTTAAAAATCGATAAAGCTTATTAAGTTCTTCACTATAGTTTTTAGAATTAAAAAAAAGTTTATTTATACTAGTTGCCTGCCCCAATTAAAAATATCAAATTCGGGGTCCTTGGCAAAAACACTATTAAGTAAGACACATAAAATGCACTTATTCCGTTTTTATCAGATTCCTTACAATTCTTTGCATTAATTGCTCCCCCTTTATGTCAAATCGCAATATTCTGTACTCGGACATTGATGGTGCGTTGGATATTACCCAATTCCTAACAAGACCAAAGCTCCAGGTGTTTTCTAAGGTTAGATCCAGGACTTCATTCCGTACGCTAGCTACGAAAGTTGGTGTATCACCCACATTTAAAATGTCTAATTTATTACTAATGATAAATTCAAGAAGGTACTCACCATGCTTGTTGGTATCTGTGCTCCTCCCCTCCTCGTTATGCGCATTGGCATCAGATCCAAGTATTAGAGGTTGCTTTTTCCTTTCACTGTACTTAACCAGTTTGAGACCAGCTCGGGTGGGGTCCAAGCATCATCCCTTGGTAGGTATCCTGATGCGAATATTATGTTACGTGTACTCCCGTTGATGTTGACCGGGATCTGCACCGCTACAAGATCTCTAGAGAGAAACTCTGAAAGTTCGTTAGTGTTCGTTAGTACTCGTTAGTACTATGAAAGCTCTAGGGTTTACACGCCTGATGTCCATATAACCTGCGTATTTGATGCACCCAAACCTCTTATTTGGCCCCTGAATACCCAAGGTTCCTGGGCCAGCACTATGCTCAGGTTGGGCCTCAGTGTTGCTCTAGCGATGACTGCCGAGGCGGCCATCGCATGGTGGAGATTAATTTGAGCTACTCTAATGCTAGATGCCGTCAAATTTAAGTACGGTTTCAGAACCCTTGATCATCTCATCTGTAAAAAGATTTTCGAGTTGCCACTGCTCCTCGCGTGAATGGATGACCTCCGGATAAGTTTTCGGAATTATAGCCAGTGTGACGCCTTTGGTGACATTGGCGTAGCTGACACCTTTCCTGGTCGTCTTTGGTCTCGAAGCAGGTTTTGGCAAATTTCTTGTCGCAACCCCCGGTGGAGTGTCAAAAGCCCTGTTTCTTTTGGCAGTATTGCGATCAGTTGGACTGATTTCTGTAGCGTCCCTCTTCCATGTGTCAGAGGTGCTTTTAGCGCGATTCAGCACTTTCTCCTTGGCTTCTTCGGCCGTTAAGCCCTCATTGAGATAGTACAGATTCCATTTGATACCCGCCCCTGTACCCCGGTATCAAACCGGTTGCCTATCTTGCAGCGCCGAAAGCGGGAAGCTGCATAATCTGTCCAGTACTTGTAGAGGGCTGTGCAGTTGCGGCCTTGTATGTCGAAGCACCCTCAGCAGCCACATTTCGCCTACTTTCCTTTTGTTTCTCGGGTCCAGTTACTGTTCGTGGCGCAGGTGCAGAGTTTTTACCTCCCCCGTTCCCCCTCTGTCCTCTCCGTTTAGGAGTTAAAACCTGCCGTTCAGAATTGAGGTTGAATGGATACGTGAACAATCAAAATTACTGTGATGGAAGTTTATCTGCAGCAGACGCAACATCTGTTAGGGTGATGTCTGCATCCTCTTGTGAGCTCAATAGCTCTCTTTCGTTATACAACTTCCTGAACGCATCCGTAAGGGTGGTGTTTGAAGAGGTATACCCTTCTTCTCCGCCCATACTTTCTCAAGGTCGGTAATGATATCACCTGCTTCACTGGGCGCTTGTTCGCTTTTTGAGACTAATTGCTCCGCTGATTCGCTGCCTTCTATTTTAACAAATACCCATTTGTCCACAGGGAGATTTGGTTTGCAAGCTTTGAACAGCTATATTATTTTCTCCGGTTCAGAAGGCGCGGCCGGGATCCATACCCTTACCCTAGGACGACTGGAGATGTCTTTCCTGTCGACCGCTACAAGCTTTTTCCCAGGATAGATTTTCCCAACCTTTGATATGGCAGTTTTGTACAATTCTACCACATGCAATGATCTTTATCTGGCCCTGATACCAGCCCGCGCCTGTGCACGATGGCGGGGGGCCTGGATTGTAGCTGATTATATTCAGCGCAACTTTGGTAAGGGCAAGTTGGAGCCATTTCCATTGGGCCTTCGGGATTTTCCCCTCATGATTATTCTCGTCCATGATACCAATTATTATTCGGTTGCGTGGAACCTTGTGTTTTTTGTCTCTTCGCAGCATATTTGACCTCCTCGGTCGATATCTGCCGCTTGGTGGTTGCCTTTGATGCTTCGTTCAGTTGATCGATGGAGAAGTCTAACATCAGCTTGTTTGATCAGTCGATTGACTCGTTCAGCTCTACCGTTAGTTCCTCCTCAGTCGGTAGCGAACAAAGAGAAGGTTAAAATAGGAAGTATACAAAACTGCAAATTTGTATTCATTGCAAATAATAACAAATACAGCAATGTTGAGAATGTTCAGCACGTACCAAATCAAATCTCTGCGTGAATTTATAGTTAGTAAGGTAAATGACTATGAAAGGCAAAAAAGTTGTGTTTGTAGGTGACAACTGTAAAACTTTTTATCAACGCGGTAAGCTAATTGTAACAGCTCATATTAAAGATATTTTGTACTGACTACATTGTGTGACGGTACGGATTGGCAAAGTGATGGCAGCTGTTAAAAGTTATGATTTGAGGCAGGCTCGGGCACATTTGCAGCAAAATTTTAAGTAATGTAAGTAACTCTTCGGTTCATGTCAACTACGCTGGCGTAAACGATGACAAGGGCAAAAAAACGCGAACGGTTAGCAAGGAGAGTGGAGATTATGCAAAAAATTCATTGAATTTGGTACATTGTGGCGATTTGGGTGCGATTAGCATAATTTCTTTTATCGGTGCGAGGTATTGCTGGTATTCATCGACGACTTCTCCAGGCAAATGTTGTGATACATGTTGTGAGAAAATCTGATATTCTCGAAAAAAAGTGTGACTGAAAAATTAAAATTCTTTTAACTGATACTGGTACTGAATACTTCAATTAGCAGTTTTAAGGTTTTATATTGTACAAACATTTGGCTTCATACATCAAAAGACGGCTCCGTACACGCCTGGACAGAACGGCCTTGTTGACCATATGAATAGAACATTTATTGAGCGGGTGCGGTGTATATTGTTTGATTCTGGCCTCGACAACATTTTTGGGCAGAAGCAGCAAATACAGCGGCATATTTAATTAATCGTATTCCATGTCGTGGAAAGAGCAAGAGTCCTGAGGAATTCTGGTCAGATATTAAGCCGAATTTTAAGAACTTGCGTATTTTTGGTTGTACTGCCATGATGCATGTACCTAAACAGAAGAGAACATTGCTTGATACCAAGTCGTATGAATATATTTTCGTTGGATACATGCAATGAATCAAAGGCGTACCGCTTGTGTAGAAAATCAGATAGGAAATTTATGATCAGTCGTAGTATTAGTTTTATTGAATATTCGAGCAATATGTTAGAATCTAACCATGGTCGATTAGTTGTTGACATTAAAATCAATTATTTATTGAGTGACAGCAACCATTCAGAGGACGATGCCGAACTGGAATTGTCACACCTTAGTGAACTTGGTAGTGGTTCTAAAGGAGAGTACGAAGCAGCTTGAAGTAATACGTCAAATGATCAAAGAGAGTCTGCGGTGACAGAGGCTAGTGCTCGTCGCTTCAAACGCAACGCTAGCAAAACAAATAAAAAACTGGAGTTTTGTGCTATTTCTGAAGTTGGTGATCCTGTTAGTTACTGTTAAAAATCAATTTTTAAATGAGATGCGAGCGCTAACTTTATTAAAATAATTTACATAATTATTTTTGTGTCTTATAGCACTGCCAGATATGCTATTAAAGGCGAGTGTTCTTAAATCATATCAATCTGGCAACATTATTTCATTCCTTCTTTACTTTTGTATTCTCTTGTTATATGTACATACACTGAATTTTGTATTCTCGGATTCTATATATACTGAACAAAGTTATTTGCTTGCTATCTTCAAACTACGGGTAAGTAGTTAATTCTCCGCTCATCAATAAATCATATCCTAGACGAAAGACCAAATAAGTTATGGTGGTTTATAGTTAAAATTTTTATGGGAGCTACATGAAATAGTTCGTGGTTCATCCATCTGGCCATTACAACCGAAAATAGATGCAGCTGTTTCTGATCTTCGATAGCTGGCGCCAGTTAGAAATTCTATGACCCGTCAAGTTTTCCAGTACTTGGGTTTTTAAACAGTTGGTTAGTTCTTCCTCTTCTGCTTCGCCTACCAGCGGATTCCGAATATAACACCCTCTTAGCTGGAGCGTATTCTTCAACTCGATCGACATGATGTAGCCAGAGCAGCGGCTGAATTTTTGTACGCTTTAATATGTCAATGTCGGCATACAGCCCATTATACGATACTTGCCACCATCGCAAATAGGTCCAATCTGAGATGGAAAGTGTTCAAACTTCAGCACCATAACTAAAAACAAGCACGATGAGAGACTTGTGGAGTTTTAGTTTTTAGAGTCTTGCCCGGTTTCTTAATTGAATACTTATCCCAAAGTAGCATTTGTTTAAGAGAGTGATCGCTCGTATTATCTCCAGGCTGACATCATTACTGGTGTTAAAACTTGCTCCAAGATAGACAAAGTACCTCACTACTTCAGAAGGGTAGTTGTGAACAGTGATGAACAGTGATTTTTTCAGCCTTGTTCCTGCTTCTACCCATCTCCATCTCGTCACACTAGCGCCCCCGCACTCCTTTTCGATCTTTATCAACTTAGCTAAAGAAGTATTCATAAAATTTGTCACAATTAATTATCCTAGAATGAAACATAAAATTCTTTTAGGCAAAATATGCTCAGATCGTTTTATTCCTTGCAGAGGAATTTTAAGTTTGAAATAGACCTACCTAATAAAGGTAGGTCTATTTCAAACCTATGCTTACCCAAAATCATACAGTTCCAGAATATAACAAACTTTGTGTGGATGAAATTATGGTTTCTCTTAAAAGCAGATCCAAATTATGGCAATATATTGCGAAAAGCCGATAAAATGTAGAATAATAGTATTTCGTCTGTGTGGTTTAAAAGGCGCAACATATGATTTCGAAAGACCTTTGGGACCTAATGTTGCTCTAATGTTCCTGAGCACCTTATAATAACCATTCCTACAATAAGAAATTTCACGTTTTATTAAACATTATACACTACATTATCGTACATAGAGTAAAAATATTGAGAAATTGAGCAATATTGCCTTTTGTATAATATTATTGACTTTAAAATTATTTAAAATAAATTTATTATACTTGCAACGTTGAAAAGAAAACATCGTACTCTTACATTGGTGACCCCTACTCAAAACACAAATTTGAAGAAATATGAGTTTACATCATAGTCCTCAGAGGTCCAATCCAATCCAAAAATATAACGAATAGTGATCAAAATTCAAACAACGATAAACATCTGATGAAAATTTACCACTAACTAATAGTAACCCATCAAGTGGAGTAATTGCAGCTACAAATATTAACAAGCAACCAGCCTTTTGGCGTGAAGACCCACAACTATGGATAAATCAAATTGAAGCAATTTTTTCATTCGCAAATATACAAAGAGATGCCACAAAAGCCAATCACCTTGTTGCAAATTTAGACAGCTCAATGTTAAAATATGTGGGTGCCCTCTTACGGGAGCCTCGTAACGACGGCTTAAAAGATAGGTCATAAAAGAAAGGTTGATCAAAACATTTGAGCAATCAAGCGAATCAAAGCTTCGTCAATTAATTAGCGGTATAGTTCTCGGTTATCAACGACCAACTCAATTGCTTTAAGAAAGGCATTGTTTGGCGGCAGGGAAGGTAAATGACGATATATTTAGAGCACTTTTCCTAGATAAAATGCCAGATAGTGCACGACCTATCTTTTCAGTCAATAAATCTAGCCTTCCAAACTTGCCAAAGAGGCAGATGTTATGCGTCCAGCATTAGCAGCAGTTATTAAAGATCGAAGTGAATCTTGAGGATCTATATTGTTAAACCTAGAAAGCATGTCGGCACAATTCAAAACCTTGCAAAAAGAAATCAAATTGCTAAACGAAAACAAGTCAGCCAATAAAAATCGTAATCTTTTTCGATTCCGTTCTAATAATCGTACTTATCCTAATAGAAATGTTTGGAATAATACTTGGTCCTGGTATCATAACAAGTTTGGTACCAATGCCAGCAAATGCATCATACCATATGGATTTTCAAAAAACGAGTAAGATTTTCAGAATTGGCGACTTCTGAATCTTATGCGTTAAACGGTTGCCTTTTTCTAAAAGAGAAAAACAAACAAATATTTTCTTATTGATACCTGAGCCGATGTTTCAGTAATACCAATTAGTATTTGCAACAGCTCTCCTAAAAAACTTCAGCACCTTCAGTTATTCGCTGCAAATGGTTTTACCATCAAAACGTACGCTACCAATCTTTTAGAACATAATCTTGGTCTTCGTCGTCAATTCAATTGGAATTACATTATTGGGTATATAAGTAATTGGAGCAGATTTTCTAAAACACCATCATTTACTACTAGATCTTAAAAATATGACACTTGTTGATGGTAAAGCCTTTCTATCCACATATAGGCATATAAAAAAAAGATAGAGCGCATATCATAAACTGTTTGAAAAGTTTCCAAAACTTTATTCGTTAATAAATAATAACAAAGCATCTTCCTCTTTAGTATATTATCATATTGAAACATACTTACTTACTTATGTGGCCATAACAACCGAATATCGGTTTAGGCCGAAAATAACATGCTTCGCCAGCCATCTCTGTTCTTTGCTAGCTGGCGCCAGTTAGAAATTCCAAGTGCCGTCAGGATCTCCAGTACTTGGTCTTTCCAACGGAGGTTAGGTCTTCCTCTTCTGCGTCGTCCTCCAGCGGGTTCCGAATATAACACCTTCTTAGCTGGAGCGTGTTTTTTCATTCGCTCGACATGACCTAGCCAGCGCAGCCGCTGGATTTTATGCGCTTTACTATGTCAATATTGGCATACAGTTTATACAGCTAATGGTTGTACCATATTCGGTACTCGCCACCAACGCAAGTAGGTCCAAAGATCTTGCGTAGGACTTTTCTCTCATAAACTCCAAGCACTCGCTCATCCGAGGTGAAAATTGTCCAGGCTTCAGCGCCATATGTTAGGACAGGCATGATGAGAGACTTGTAGAGTGTAGTTTTCGTTCTTCGAGAGGGCTCGACTTCTCAATTGCTTACTTAGCCCAAAGTAACACCTGTTAGCAAGAGTTATCCTATGCATGATCTCCAAGCTGACGTTATTACTGCTGTTAATGCTGGTTCCAAGATAGACAAAGTCCATTACTACTTCAAAAGCGTAGTTGTCAACAGTGACGTTCTGTCCAAGACGCCGGGACTCTTTGTTTGTTGACACTAGATACTTCGTCTTGCCCTCGTTCACCGTGAGACCCATCCGACGCGACTCTCTTTCTAACTCTCAGAATCCTGCACTGACTGCTCGCGTATTCATGCCGATTATGTCAATATCGTCGGCATACGCCAACAGCATGACACTTTTGTTGAAGATAGTGCCATTATGTCGTAGATCAGCAGCTCGTATTATTTTCTCCATAATAAGATTGAAGAAGTCGCACGAGAACGAATCACCTTGTCTGAAACCCCCTTCGGTATTAAACGGTGCGGAGAGGTCCTTCCCAATTTTCCCTGCACGACGGGAGTTATGCAGTGTCATTCTACAAAGTCGAATGAGCTTTGCAGGAATACCGAACTCAGACATTGTTGCGTAGAGGTAATCCCTTACCGGACTGTCGAAAGCGGGTTTATAATCAACAAATAGGTGGTGTGTGTCGATCTGTTTTTCTTGGGTCTTCTCCAGGATTTGGCGCAGTGTGAAAATCTGGTCGATGGTGGATTTACCAGGTCTGAAGCCACACTGATACGGTTCAATCAGGTTGCTGAGCATAGGCTTCAACCTTTCACAGAGTACGCTTGATAGAACCTTGTAAGCGATACTCAGGAGACTTATTCCACGGTAGTTGGGGCAAATTGTGGGGTCTCCTTTTTTATGTATAGGACAGAGAACACTGAGCCTCCAATCATCAGGCATGCTTTCATCCGACCATATTCTGCTTATGAGCTGGTGCATGCGGGTGAGCAGCTCATCGCCTCCGGTCTTAAACAACTCGGCAGGCAGGCCATCAGCACCTGCAGCTTTATTGTTCTTCAGCCTTAAAATGGCAGTTTCAACCTCGTCAAAGTCGGGTGGTGGAACATCAACACCATCATCTGTAATTGGGGTTATCGGGCAATCTCCTTCACTGGCGGATTTGTTCGTAGCATCGCCATTCAGTAACGTGGAGAAGCGTTCCCTCCATAGGCTCAGTACACTCTGGACATCTTTAACCAGATTCCCATTTCCATCACGACAAGAAGAGGCTCCGTGATTTAAACCTCCACTCAGGCGCTTGATCTTTTCGAAGAATTTTCAAGTCTCATTCTTGTCGGTACACATCTCTATCTCCTCACACTCGCGTCTTTCCAACTCCCTCTTCTTGCGCCTGTAAAGACGTCTCTCTGCACTCCTTTTCTCTCTGTACCGCTCCATAATAGCTCGCGTTGCGCCTGCACGCAGGGTTCTTCTGTAGGCGGCGTCTTTCTCTGCGGTAGCGTCGCGACACTCCTGATCATACCACTCATTCCTCAGAGGCCGGTAGTAACCGATTACCTCCTCGGCAGCAGTAGTCATGGAGTGGGATATATGTGTCCACCGTGCGCATGTATCATCAAGTGGGGGAGTGTTCTGCATAAGCAGATCCGATAGTCGAGTGGAAAATGCATCTGCTGTCTCTGGTGATCGCAGCTTACTGACGTCGAGCTTTCTCTGTGTGGGACTTCTCTTGTTATTTGCGACACATAAGCGTGTGCGCACCTTAGCTGCAACAAGGTAGTGATCCGAGTCGATGTTGGCATCACGGATGGAAGCATGGAAGCATGCCTTCCGTCAATCACCACATGATCAATTTGGTTTCTTGTACGTTGATCTGGAGACAGCCATGTCGCTTTGTGGATGTCGAGATGCTGGAATCTGGTACCACCAATTACCATGTTTCGTGCTGCGGCGAAGTCGATCAGCCTCATTCCGTTATCGGAGGTGTTCTGGTGGAGGCTGAATTTTCCGACAGTTGGACCAAAGGTACCTTCCTTGCCCACCCTGGCATTAAAGTCGCCAAGCACGATTTTGATATCGTGGCGGGGGCAGCGGTCATAAGCTTCTTCGAGGCGCTAAAAGAAGCTCTCCTTGGTCACATTGTCCTTCTCATCCGTCGGAGCGTGGGCACATATAAGGCTGACGTTGAAGTATTTTGCCTTGATGCGGGATTGTGGCCAGCCGTTCGTTCACAGGCGTGAACTGTGAGACAATATTTCGTAGTCTCTTGCTGACCAAAAATCCACATCCTAATTCGTGCCTTTCTGCATGGCAACTGTAGTAGATGTCACAGGACGCTCTTTTGGAGCAGCCCTGTCCTGTCCATCGCATTTCCTGGAGAGCGGTGATTTCAGCTCTGTATTTTTCGAGGACATCAACCAGCTGGATAGAGGCACCCTCAATATAAAGGGACCGGACATTCCAGGTGCATATCCGTAAATCATTGTCGTTTTTTCCTTTGCGGGGGTCATCAACAAAAGCGGTAGTCCTTATCCGAGGCATATTTGTTTTTTTCATTGGGGAGGTTTTTTATGTGGCGGGTCCCAAACCCAACGCACAACCTCTAACCGAGGAGATTTTCGCCACTCACTTCAGCCGCCTCCCAGCGGGTCCCAGGAAGACGTTGCCCGGTGGTCGCCAAATGAAGGGCCTCCATTAATAATAATGAAAGCGCCATCACATAGTAAGCAGAGCAAGCTATATGACTACCCCTCATTAACAAATAAAGGTATCATCACATAGCGCTCAGATCAAACTACATGACAGCCAGTGAGTTGACTTGCGATGAGTTCAACAAGGATTGCGCTAGCCCCACCCGGTTGAGGCAGTTAGACACGTGACCTTGCGAAAACGCCACCAGACCACCCATCCCTCTTCTTGTCGTGATGGAAATGGGAATCTGGTTACAGATGTCCAGAGTGTACTGAGCCTATGGAGGGAACACTTCTTGACGTTACTGAATGCGATGCTACGAACAATTTCGCCAGTGGAGGAGATTGCCCGATAACCCCAATTACAGATGATGGTGTTGATATTCCACCACTCGACTATGAAGAGGTTGAAACGGCCATTTTAAGGCTGAAGAACAACAAAGCTGCAGGTGCTAATGGCCTGCCTGCCGAGTTGTTTAAGACCGGAGGCGATGAGCTGCTCACCCGCATGCACCAGCTCATAAGCAGAATATGGTCGGATGAAAGCATGCCTGATGATTGGAGGCTCAGTGTTCTCTGTCCTGTACATAAAAAAGGAGAACCAACACAATTTGCGCCAACTACCGTGGAATACGTCCCCTGAGCATCGCATACAAGGTTCTATCGAGCGTACTGTGTGAAAGGTTGAAGCGTATGCTCAGCAACCTGATTTTACCGTATCAGTCCAATCAGGTTCCACTGCACAACTCCTATTGTGCAGTGAAAATTGGGAAGGACCTCTCTGCACCGTTTAATACCGAACGGGGTTTCAGACAAGGAGATTCGTTATCGTGCGACTTCTTCAATCTTATTATGCAGAAAATAATACAAGCTGCTGATCTACGATATAATGGCACTATCTTCAACAAAAGTGTCATGCTGCTGGCATACGCCGACGATATTGACATAATCGGCATGAACACGCGGGCAGTCAGTGCAGAATTCTCAGAGTTAGAAAGAGAGTCGCATATCGGCATATAGCTCGTACAGCTCATGGTTGTACCTTATTCGGTACTCGCCACCAACGCAAATAGGTCCAAAGATCCTGCGTAGGACCTTTCTCTCGAAAACTCCAAGCATTCGCTCATCCGAGATGGAAATTGTCCAGGCTTCAGCGCCATATGTTAGGACAGGCATGATGAGAGACTTGTAGAGTATAGTTTTCGTTCTTCGAGAGAGGGCTCGACTTTTCAATTGCTTACTCAGCCCAAAGTAACACCTGTTAGCAAGAGTTATCCTACGCATGATCTCCAAGCTGACGTCATTACTGCTGTTAATGCTGGTTCCAAGATAGACAAAGTCCCTTACTACTTCAAAAGCGTAGTTGTCAACAGTGACGTGCTGTCCAAGACGCCGGGACTCTTTGTTTGTTGACACTAGATACTTCGTCTTGCCCTCGTTCACCGTGAGACCCATCCGACGCGACTCTCTTTCCAACTCTGAGAATGCTGCACTGACTGCTCGCGTGTTCATGCCGATTATGTCAATATCGTCGGCATACGCTAACAGCATGACACTTTTGTTGAAGATAGTGCCATTATGTCGTAGATCAGCAGCTCGTATTATTTTCTCCATAAGAAGATTGAAGAAGTCGCACGATAACGAATCACCTTGTCTGAAACCCCGTTCGGTATTAAACGGTGCGGAGAGGTCCTTCCCAATTTTCACTGCACAACGAGAGTTATGCAGTGTCATTCTACAAAGTCGAATGAGCTTTGCAGGAATACCGAACTCAGACATTGTTGCGTAGAGGTAATCCCTTACCGGACTGTCGAAAGCGGCTTTATAATCAACAAATAGGTGGTGTGTGTCGATCTGTTTTTCTTGGGTCTTCTCCAGGATTTGGCGCAGTGTGAAAATCTGGTCGATGGTGGATTTACCAGGTCTGAAGCCACACTGATAAGGTCCAATCAGGTTGCTGAGCATAGGCTTCAACCTTTCACACAGTACGCTCGATAGAACCTTGTATGCGATGCTCAGGAGACTTATTCCACGGTAGTTGGCGCAAATTGTGGGGTCTCCTTTTTTATGTACAGGACAGAGAACACTGAGCCTCCAATCATCAGGCATGCTTTCATCCGACCATATTCTGCTTATGAGCTGGTGCATGCGGGTGAGCAGCTCATCGCCTCCGTAAGTAAAGCGTAAGTAAGTAAAGCGCATCAAAATCCAGCGGCTGCGCTGGCTATGTCATGTCGAGCGAATGGAAGAACACGTTCCAGCTAAGAAGGTGTTATATTCGGAACCCGCTGGACGACGACGCAGAAGAGGAAGACCTAACATCCGGTGGAAAGACCAAGTACTGGGGAACCTGACGGCACTTAAAATTTCTAACTGGCGCCAGCTAGCGAAGAACAGAGATGGCTGGCGAAGCATGTTATTTTCGGCCTAAATCGATATTCGGTTGTTATGGCCACATAAGTAAGTAAGTAAGTAATTTAATATGTATGATATTTACGTGAGAGCAGATTTTCGGTAAATTATTGTTGTTAACGTCAGTAATTTTTCAAATGCTACCTGTACGTTTGTTTTGCCAAAAAAAATAGGTACGAACGATTATTTAAAATGAACTTTTTATACACCTATATTTTACTTAGCAAACGATTTTTAGGATATCATTTTAAGCATTAAAAGCATTATTCGACAATTTTTTTCATTATCGCGAGTACGCAATAAAGTCTCATTTTTTAACTAATTTTTAGTTGCTCAAACAGAAAATTGTCTTCATTTATTTCTCCAAAGACGCGGCTTCGAGATATTAAAAAAAAAAAAACGTGTTTTACAGCACATGGTGGGTGCCGGAAATAATTGGTAATTTTTCCGGCAATAAAAATTTGCCAAAAATGCTTCTAAGAAAAGCTCTGTGACAGAACTAAGTTAAAGTGATGGCACAAGGGTTCTGCCGTTCAGAACCGGCTAATATAAGTAGATCCCTTTTTTGACTTTTGGGTATAGGATACTCAACGATTTTCTTTATGTGACATTATAACCAAGGTATTAAATTTCACTAAAACCAAACTTACATTTACCCAAGTTCAATTTAAATCCGTAAAGTGAAAGAATTCGAAGTACTTCCTTTAAAATATCCATATGGGAATCAAAATCGACAGAAGAACATAAAATGTCATCCATGTAAACTATTATTTTACCAGTGAAATCACGAAAAATCATATTCATAAATCTCTGGAAGACGGATGGAGCATTTTTCAATCCAAAAAGTACCATAAAGTGTTCAAATTGTCCATCTGGAGTGACAAACGAATTTTCGCCATATTAATCTGATAATAGCCAATTTTCAACAAATAATCTATGCAATCGTCAATCAATGGCAATGGAAAAGTATCTCGAAGTGTTATTCGATTTAGTGCCTTGTAATTAATACATAATCTCGTCTGATTATTTTTCTTCTGTACCAAAACAATTTACTTACTTATGTGGCCATAACAACCGAATATCGATTTAGGCCGAAAATAACATGCTTCGCCAGCCATCTCTGTTCTTCGCTAGCTGGCGCTAGTTAGAAATTCCAAGCGCCGTCAGGTTCTCCAGTACTTGGTCTTTCCACCGGAGGTTTGGTCTTCCTCTTCTGCGTCGTCCTCCAGCGGGTTCCGAATATAACACCTTCTTAGCTGGAGCGTGTTCTTCCATTCGCTCGACATGACCTAGCCAGCGCAGCCGCTGGATTTTGATGCGCTTTACTATGTCAATATCGGCATATAGCTCGTACAGCTCATGGTTGTATCTTATTCGGTACTCGCCACCAACGCAAATTGGTCCAAAGATCCTGCGTAGGACCTTTCTCTCGAAAACTCCAAGCATTCGCTCATCCGAGATGGAAATTGTCCAGGTTTCAGCGCCATATGTTAGGACAGGCATGATGAGAGACTTGTAGAGTGTAGTTTTCGTTCTTCGAGAGAGGGCTCGACTTTTCAATTGCTTACTCAGCCCAAAGTAACACCTGTTAGCAAGAGTTATCCTACGCATGATCTCCAAGCTGACGTCATTACTGCTGTTAATGCTGGTTCCAAGATAGACAAAGTCCCTTACTACTTCAAAAGCGTAGTTGTCAACAGTGACGTGCTGTCCAAGACGCCGGGACTCTTTGTTTGTTGACACTAGATACTTCGTCTTGCCCTCGTTCACTGTGAGACCCATCCGACGCGACTCTCTTTCCAACTCTGAGAATGCTGCACTGACTGCTCGCGTGTTCATGCCGATTATGTCAATATCGTCGGCATGCTAACAGCATGACACTTTTGTTGAAGATAGTGCCATTATGTCGTAGATTAGCAGCTCGTATTATTTTCTCCATAACGAATCACCTTGTCTGAAACCCCGTTCGGTATTAAACGGTGCGGAGAGGTCCTTCCCAATTTTTACTGCACAACGGGAGTTTTGCAGTGTCATTCTACAAAGTCGAATGAGCTTTGCAGGAATACCGAACTCAGATATTGTTGCGTAGAAGTAATCCCTTACCGTACTGTCGAAAGCGGCTTTATAATCAACAAATAGGTGGTGTGTGTCGATCTGTTTTTCTTGGGTCTTCTCCAGGATTTGGCGCAGTGTGAAAATCTGGTCGATGGTGGATTTACCAGGTCTGAAGCCACACTGATAAGGTCCAATCAGGTTGCTGAGCATAGGCTTCAACCTTTCACACAGTACGCTCGATAGAACCTTGTATGCGATGCTCAGGAGACTTATTCCACGGTAGTTGGCGCAAATTGTGGGGTCTCCGTTTTTATGTACAGGACAGAGAACACTGAGCCTCCAATCATCGGGCATGCTTTCATCCGACCATATTCTGCTTATGAGCTGGTGCATGCGGGTGAGCAGCTCATCGCCTCCGGTCTTAAACAACTCGGCAGGCAGGCCATCAGCACCTGCAGTTTTGTTGTTCTTCAGCCTTAAAATGGCCGTTTCAACCTCGTCATAGTCGGGTGGTGGAACATCAACACCATCATCTGTAATTGGGTTATCGGGCAATCTCCTCCACTGGCGGAATTGTTCGTAGCATCGCCACTCAGTAACGTGGAGAAGTGTTCCCTCCATAGGCTCAGTACACTCTGGACATCTGTAACCAGATTCCCAATTCCATCACGAAAAGAAGAGGCTCCGGGATTTAAACCTCCACTTAGGCGCTTGATCTTTTCGAAGAATTTTCGAGTCTCATTCTTGTCGGTACACATCTCTATCTCCTCACACTCACGTCTTTATAACTCCCTCTTCTTGCGCCTGAAAAGACGTCTCTCTGCACTCCTTTTCTCTCTATACCGCTCCTTAACAGCTCGCGTTGCGCCTGCACGCAGGGTTCTTCTGTAGGCGGCGTCTTTCTCTGCGGTAGCGTCGCGACACTCCTGATCATACCACTCATTCCTCAGAGGCCGGTAGTAACCGATTACCTCCTCGGCAGCAGTAGTCATGGAGTGGCATATATGTGTCCACCGTGCGCATGTATCATCAAGTGGGGGAGTGTTCTGCATAAGCAGATCCGATAGTCGAGTGGAAAATGCATCTGCTGTCTCTGGTGATCGCAGCTTACTGACGTCGAGCTTTCTCTGTGTGGGACTTCTCTTGTTATTTGCGACACATAAGCGTGTGCGCACCTTAGCTGCAACAAGGTAGTGATCCGAGTCGATGTTGGCACCACGGATCGATTTCACGTCCATCACATTGGAAGCATGCCTTCCGTCAATCACCACATGATCAATTTGGTTTCTTGTATGATGATCTGGAGACAGCCATGTCGCTTTGTGGATGTCGAGATGATGGAATCTGGTACCACCAATTACCATGTTTCGTGCTGCGGCGAAGTCGATCAGCCTCATTCCGTTATCGGAGGTGTTCTGGTGGAGGCTGAATTTTCCGACAGTTGGACCAAAGGTACCTTCCTTGCCCACCCTGGCATTAAAGTCGCCAAGCACGATTTTGATATCGTGGCGGGGGCAGCGGTCATAAGCTTCTTCGAGGCGCTGAAAGAAGCTCTCCTTGGTCACATTGTCCTTCTCATCCGTCGGAGCGTGGGCACATATAAGGCTGATGTTGAAAAATTTTGCCTTGATGCGGATTGTGGCCAGCCGTTCATTCACAGGCGTGAACTGCGAGACAAGATGTCGTAGTCTCTTGCTGACCAAAAATCTACATCCTAATTCGTGCCTTTCAGCATGGTAACTGTAGTAGATGTCACAGGACGCTCTTTTGGAGCAGCCCTGTCCTGTCCATCGCATTTCCTGGAGAGCGGTGATGTCAGCTCTGTATTTTTCGAGGACATCAACCAGCTGGATAGAGGCACCCTCCCTATAAAGGGACCGGACATTCCAGGTGCATATCCGTAAATCATTGTCCTTTTTTCGTTTGCGGGGGTCATCAACAAAAGCGGTAGTCCTTATCCGAGGCATTTTAGTTTTTTTCATTGGGGGGGTTTTTTATGTGGCGGGTCCCAAACCCAACGCACAACCTCTAACCGAGGAGATTTTCGCCACTCACTTCAGCCGCCTCCCAGCGGATGCCAGGAAGACGTTGCCCGGTGGTCACCACATGGAGGGCCCCCATTAATAATAATGAAAGCGCCGTCACATAGTACCTACATGACAGCCAGTGAGTTGACTTGTGATGAGTTCAACAAGGATTGCGCTAGCCCTACCCAGTTGAGGCAGTTAGACACGTTACCTTGCGAAAACACCACCAGACCACCAAAACAATTTGTGAAGCATAAGGCGAATTACTATGTCTGATTGTTCCTTCACGCAGTAGCTTATCAACCATATCACGCAACTCCAATCGTTTACAGATGTCTTGGAGCACAATGAAAAGGTAAAATATTCGTAAGGTGTATTTCCATTTCATAATCGTTTTGTATACAAGTTATATTCTTTGGACGTAAACATGATTAAGAAATTATTGTCTCAAGTCTCTTTGCATAATCTTTATTTAACTTTGTATCGATATCTAATGCATCATACTCATCGATTTCAATATTAAAAATTTCAGGTTAATTATTTGGATCACATACCTCAGAAGCCGAACCTAAATCAGATTTTTTTCTTTATTCTCATCACATAATAAATTTTGACTGATAAACTCAGAGTTCTTTGATTTTTAATAGAAGTTTTTATTTTAATCAATTTATTTTTAGAATAAACAAATTTAGTTGGCTTATGGCCCTTATTTCTACTTTCATTTCCCAAATTATAAAATCTTAGTTTATTTACTTTACTTTTATTTTTTATTTGTACCAAATGGATGTTAAATTCTTTCAAAAAATCTCTTCCTAAAAGTAATGGCAAGACCATGAAGAGGTCAGGCAAAACAAGCAAATTAACTTTAGCAATTATATTATTAAATTTAATAAAACAATGCATTTCTCCATGAATTTCCAATTTAGCGCCCTCCAAACCAGAATACTTTGTTGTAGAGGGTCTGAATTCAACTGAACCTGGCTACCCGTGTCACATAGACACGAAAATTGTTCAAATAATTTATTTTGAGCTTGAACCAAATCAAAAGTAACTCTTACCAAGTTCACAGCATCAGTTTTTCTTGGATTTGGACAATCTTTGTAAACATGTCCCATTTTCCAACATTTAAAGCATGAACCCGTTGGACTTTTTGGATATGGACAACTATCCTGATGGTGACCAGTTTTGGAACAATTGTAACATTTAATCACACCAATAGATGTTGATGTCGTTTTTCAGTGGGGATCCCAGCAGAACTTGAATTTGGCTTTGACCGACTGTTTTCAGCAATTGAATTATTTAGCATGAATCGTGCTTCAAATCGATCCAATAAATCTTCTAAATCATCCATAGTTTTTGCTGAACTTAGATAAACTGTTTCACTTGATCGTAATCCATCTATGATGTAATCGATTAATTCAACATCATAAACACGTCCTTGTGAGGCTATTAATTGCATTTCAATCACATAACGTTTCAAGGTTTCAGCCTTCGTATTCCAAACACGAGGTTGGCATCTCGTGTTTGGAATACGGACCTCGATTTCAGCATTAACTTCATCCAAAATTGCGTTTTGCCGTCGTACTGGCACTACATTTTCTCTTTTTCCATCACCGTGTGAGTGACGAAGAACTAATTGATGATAACGAGTTGACAACAGAAGTACCAGCTATAATGGATGTACGTGGGGAATTTGAATTAGAGCATGAATCAGATGCGTCTACGCCTCCATGTTCAGGGTGTTCATCGTATTCTAAAAAAGCCACTAAGCATATTGCAGAAAAGGATTTTGGTACACCTAATTGGAAGAAAACCAAACGTGTTGATTTTAATTTCGCTCCGCCTGATGAAGCAGCTATTGAACCACTGCAAAAAAATCATTAAATCTATGAGAGTCTAAGTACAGTTCATGATTATTCTCTTCTGGTGTCTCTCCTGCTGCTTATTTGACATTTCTCTCAGCTGGAAAAACACCGTTTGAATTGTTTCTATAGTTTTTCGATGAAGAAATAATGGAAAAACTCATCGTAAAGACAAATATATATGCTCATTAGAATAATTCCGTTATAGATATTAAACAGCAGATGTATCGTTTTATCGGAATTTTGATACTAAGTGGCTATTATAAAGTACCTCACGTTGAACATTATTGAGTTCACAGAAAACACTTGGTATATATATAGTAAAACAAGCATTATTACGTAATAACTTCCAGTTGATAAAAAATTCCATTTAATGGATAATAATGGCATTGATGCTGCAGAAAGATTTGCTAAAGTGCGTCCTCTTATTCAGAATTTAAACCGTAAATATATGTGATTTGGCGTTTTTGAGACATTATTGTCTATTGATGAACAAATAATACCGTATATATATAATACCAAAATATTTATATTTTGGTCGACATGTATATTGTATGCAAAATGCTTATCCGTAACAAACCAATTCGATTTGGTTTTACGTACTAGACTCTTTGTTATTCTCTGGTTATTTATATGCAATAGCACCATATGTAGGATTGACTGTGCCATATGATAGGAATATAGGTTAAGGAGCTGCTGTCGAACTATTATTCTTGAAATACGTTATAAATCCAGAACCATGCAATTTATTTATATAATTTCTTTTCCTCATATTATTTGTTTTGTTTATTGAGCGAAAGACGTTTCAAAGCAACTATAAGAGCAAATCGTTTTAGAGGTGAAGAAAGTTTGCTTAAAAATGGCAAAGAACTTATAAAACAGAAATATGATTATTGTTACAAGACAAATAACAAGTTTTTTTGGGTCATCGATTTTGATGAATATAGTATCATTTTACAAAAAAATTTTGGATTTTATCATGGGCGTGGCACAACTCGTCAAAGTTGAATATTTTTCATTATAATAACAAAAATGCCCGATTCTCATTTTAAGGCATGAAGAAGGTAAAATCGCCATAATTCGGTCTTTAAATATATTTACTTGCTGTTTACTGCCGTTGAACTGGAATACATCACATAATTTTTTGACTTTATAATATTGGACACAACAGTTATACCTTTCAACTACATGTGATTTAAAAATACCACTTCAAGGTATGAAAAAAAAATGAAAATGTTAAACTTTATACGTGCAGGGAAAAAAGTCCCAGTGAGTTCTGAATTAATTATTTTGTATGCTAAAGTATGATCCTCTGACTTTCAGCACGTCCAAACTTTCGACTCTTTGCGAAACTTCTTGGATATAAATTTGCTTATGCACGTCATAATTATATGAATATCAAATCAGATGCCTAAAAGTATGGCACATTTCCATTCAAAAAATTATTTGTATGATTTTTGTTTTATACAGGATGATTTTTTAGCACCTTACTCTTTGTTTTGCGGTGTTGCGTTTTTGGCAGCTAAACTGTTTTCGTGTAACATGTTACTTTCAAACATGTTCAGTTTGGTCTGTAATTTAACCATGAATCGACTTACGACCAACACTTGCAGATTATTGAATTTTATTGTCAAAATTCATGCTTGGTTAAGAAAGTGCATCGTGCACTTTATAGAGTTTTGACACCTCGGTGGTTTGCTCAATGCTTTCGCAAAAGTTTCTGAAACTTTTGCGTTTTGCTTCCCTAATCTCTTTATTGTAGAGTGTTAGAGTTATTTTGCCTTACTTGAGAGTGTTTTTGCCAATTTGATCCCGAATTTGATATTTTTAATTGGGGCCGGCCACTAGTTTGGCCGCTAGAAGGCGCCAAACTTTTGATCCCCAATTATAAAAGTGTCCATAACTTCCGTATAAGTATACTTTTTTTTAAATTTTAAAAACTAAAGTGAAGATCCCGATAAGCATTATAGATTTTTAAGCAGGGGCGCCCATTTTTTGCAGTGAAAAACCCCCCAGACAAATTTTCTAAAATTTGAAAAAATGTTGTTTTTCGGGTTTCTGATCTTCGGAAATGCATTTTGGAGCATTTTGTGTATTTTGGGGGTAAACCACCCCGCCCATTTTTGATCCCCCTAATAGAAACTTGCGAAAAAAGTACCGTCTAATATATCCAATATTTCAAATTTATTATTTAGTACTTTCGTTCAATTTCCAAAATTTCTTTTTCATTTTACGTATAAAAATAATATTTTTTCGTATTCATTTGCAAATAAAAAATGTATAAAAAATTTTTTTTTCGTATTTATTTGCAAATAGAAAAACCTTTAATATTTTTTTTCGTATTAATTTTTATACTTTAGTTCTAGTTCCGGACAGAACCCGCGAAAATTTGATTCCACTCATAAAGGAGTGGATCTTGCCAGGTACGACGGTTATGAGTGATTGCAGGAAACCCTATGCCACCTTAAAGGACGAGGGTTTTCAGCATCTCTCTGTTAACCACTCACTGTCGTTTGTCGACCCTGACACTGGAGCATGTACTAACTCTATTGAGTAGGAGTGGAGGGCCGACAAACGACAATAAGAGTCGTCGAGTCAAAGACAGCTCTTTTACACAGAATATCTGACGAAATATATGTTTTTTAAGCAATGCCGACTAAGAAAGTTAGATCCCTTCGCAGAGTTTATGAATGCTACGGGGGCCCTTTATAATCACCTTACTAGGGAATTTAATAATGAAGAAGCGGAAGGAGATGAAGAGGAGCGAGAGGAAGAAATATTACATTATTAAAGAAGCAACAAGAACAATTTTTTTTAAATATACAAAAAAGAAGTCAACAACACTTATAATAAAATCTAAAAAAAAAAGCCGTTGAGGGCCGAAGCATTTCGTGTTTTTTGGGGGGTAAACCACCCCGCCCATTTTTGTACCCATTTTATTAAAAACTTGTGTTTAATACTTCTTTTGGTTTCTTTTCTCTCGATTCAAAAATCGCAACCGCTTCGCTCCAAAAAACAAAAAAGATATATGAACTAAACAGAAATCAAAAAAGTATTAAACTTAATTTTTTAATAAAAGGGGTACAAAAATGGGCGGGGTGGTTAACCCCCTTAAAAAACACAAAATGATTCAAAATACATTTCCGAGGTTCAGAAACCCGTTAACAAGTTTTTTCCAAATATTAGAAAATTTGCCCGGTTGTGTTATTTACAGGAAAAATGGGTACCCCTGCTTAAAAATCGATAAAGCTTATTAAGTTCTTCACTATAGTTTTTAGAATTAAAAAAAAGTTTATTTATACTAGTTGCCTGCCCCAATTAAAAATATCAAATTCGGGGTCCTTGGCAAAAACACTATTAAGTAAGACACATAAAATGCACTTATTCCGTTTTTATCAGATTCCTTACAATTCTTTGCATTAATTGCTCCCCCTTTATGTCAAATCGCAATATTCTGTACTCGGACATTGATGGTGCGTTGGATATTACCCAATTCCTAACAAGACCAAAGCTCCAGGTGTTTTCTAAGGTTAGATCCAGGACTTCATTCCGTACGCTAGCTACGAAAGTTGGTGTATCACCCACATTTAAAATGTCTAATTTATTACTAATGATAAATTCAAGAAGGTACTCACCATGCTTGTTGGTATCTGTGCTCCTCCCCTCCTCGTTATGCGCATTGGCATCAGATCCAAGTATTAGAGGTTGCTTTTTCCTTTCACTGTACTTAACCAGTTTGAGACCAGCTCGGGTGGGGTCCAAGCATCATCCCTTGGTAGGTATCCTGATGCGAATATTATGTTACGTGTACTCCCGTTGATGTTGACCGGGATCTGCACCGCTACAAGATCTCTAGAGAGAAACTCTGAAAGTTCGTTAGTGTTCGTTAGTACTCGTTAGTACTATGAAAGCTCTAGGGTTTACACGCCTGATGTCCATATAACCTGCGTATTTGATGCACCCAAACCTCTTATTTGGCCCCTGAATACCCAAGGTTCCTGGGCCAGCACTATGCTCAGGTTGGGCCTCAGTGTTGCTCTAGCGATGACTGCCGAGGCGGCCATCGCATGGTGGAGATTAATTTGAGCTACTCAGGAATACCGAACTCAGACATTGTTGCATAGAGGTAATCCCTTTCCGGACTGTCGATAGCGGCTTTATAATCAACAAATAGGTGGTGTGTGTCGATCTATTTTTCTTGGGTCTTTTCCAGGATTTGGTGCAGTGTGAAAATCTGGTCGATGGTGGATTTACCAGGTCTGAAGCCACACTGATACGGTCCAATCAGGTTGCTGAGCATAGACTTCAACCTTTCACACAGTACGCTCGATAGAACCTTGTATGCGATGCTCAGGAGACTTATTCCACAGTAGTTGGCGCAAATTGTGGGGTTTCCTTTTTTACGTACAGAACAGAGAACACTGAGCCTCCAATCATCAGGCATGCTTTCATCCGACCATATTCTGCTTATGAGCTGGTGCATGCGGGTGAGCAGCTCATCGCCTCCGGTCTTAAACAACTCGGCAGGCAGGCCATCAGCACCTGCAGTTTTGTTGTTCTTCAGCCTTAAAATGGCCGTTTCAACCTCGTCATAGTCGGGTGGTGGAACATAAACACCATCATCTGTAATTGGGGTTATCGGGCAATCTCCTCCACTGGCGGAATTGTTCGTAGCATCGCCATTCAGTAACGTGGAGAAGCGTTCCCTCCATAGGCTCAGTACACTCTGGACATCTGTAGCCAGATTCCCATAACCATCACGACAAGAAGAGGCTCCGGGAAAAAAATCAGCTTTTCATGTCTTTGTTCATAACCAGGCCTTTTTTCACCCAAAGCACAACGCAATTTCACTAGTTGTAGGTGGTATCGGTGAGCATTGACAGTTTCACCAAGTTTCAACAGCTCGTAGTAGATGACACCCTGCTGATCCCACCAAACGCACAGCATCGTCTTGTGTCCAAAGCGATTTGGTCCTGGAGAAGGGGTTGCTGGTTGGCCCGGATTGACCCACGATTTTTTTCGTTTAGGATTCTCAAATTATATCCACTTTTCATCGCAAGTTACCACAAGGTGCAGGAACGACTTTCTTTTTTGTCTAGCAAGCAAGATTTCACATGTGTTTTGACGTCGCTCCATTTACCTATCGTTCAATTCACGGGGTACCCATTTTCCAAATTTTTGAACATTCCCCATGGCTCGTAAACATATGGAAATGGCTTTCTGAGTAACACCTAACTGTTCGGCAAGCATTTTAAACAGGATTCTTACTTTTTGTTCGAAAAGAAATGTAGTTACGATGGCATCGGATGCACCGTAGATAGGAATAGATAATTAATTTCCGAATCGGTGGCCACTTTCCAACATCAAAGCCGTTTTCTATTACTAATTGTATAAGATATTTGCTCACAAATTTATTATCATATATTTGTTTAGAGTTTATCTTACCTAATAAACGAGTGTAAATTTCATCATTAAATGTAATGTATTTTAATGCAGTTAAATTTGCCTGATGTATGATACATTTGCTTATCAATTTCTTCTTTATGATTGTGTATTTATCATTTTTTGCATTTTCTTTTTTCTTCATTTTCCACATTTATGTTTCTCTTGTTTATTGTGCTAGATGCTGATGGATTTGAGGTTTACGGCCTTCATTTACAAGGTGTGACAATTATGTATTAAGACTCGAACCATATCTCAGCAACCAACCGCGCCATCTATGTGTGAGCATTTTGAAGCTTCAACCTTCCTCTACTAACTGTCAAAATTTCATGGCATTTGGTTGACATTTAATATTTATTGATATTAATTTTACAAAACACGTGTTCGTTTGATGTTGAAATTTTAACAGGGAGTAAAGAGCGGTCATTAAATTCCACGCAAAAATTGGTAAAAGTGCATCAGAAACATTCGGAATGATGCAGCAAGCATGTGGCGATGCTTGTTTATCAAGATCAAATGTTTTTATATGGCATAAACGGTTTGTGGATGGCAGAGAGTCGCTCACCACAAGCCCAAAAAAACACGATAAGTTCCATCAAAAATTAAAACAATGCTCATCACATTTTTCGCTAACAAAGGAATTATCCACAAAGAATTTGTTCCAACTGGTCAAGCAGTTACTTCCGTATGTTACCTCGAAGTTTTGAAGCGTTTGATATCCAGAATCCGTCGTGTTCGACCAGAATACCGCGATCCAAAAACTTGGTCTCTGTTGCACGAAAATGCACCGAGTCACACAGCACTCATTGTTCGTCAATTTTTGGCTCGGAATCAGGTCTGTGTGTTGAATCACACGGCGTATTCACCTGATTTGGCACCATGCGACTTCTTTTTGTTCTCAAAACTGAAATTGAAGTTGAAAGGATGCTTTTTTGATGACATTCAGACCATTCAACGGGCTTCGACGAGGGCACTGGAGGCAATTCCGAAAAATGAGCTGGAATATTTCGAATAAATATACCGAAAAATTAGCAGATATCGTGTTTTAATTGTGTTTTCTAGAGGCAGTCTTAATACATAATTGTCACACCTTGTACCTTGTACGTAGAAAAGACAATTTTCGATTTAATGTTTATTTACCTAAAAATTCTAATTAGTTGTCTCTCACATTTGCCGTGTGTTACAGCGCGACTTCAGAGGCAAACGTTTTTATCTTGATAATGTTGTCAGGCATATTGCTCGTAGAAAGCAATATTGTCAGTTTATTTGTTAGTTTACTATTTGATTTCAATTTTTCATTTTTACTAAAAGTTCGTAGTGACATCTTCAAATTAAACGCAAAGTTCAATATTCCACGCACAAATATTGCCACTTATAAAACTTATATCTGGCACTGAAAATGACAGATGGTAGATAATATTTTTTCCTGTGAAGACGCGGCGTTCAGAGTCAACTGTCTCATTGATCGAGTGTAGTACAAATCAATGCTCTGTTTTATTTGTTGAAAACATCATGTATGAAAAAGAAATTACAAGTACACAAAAGGAATAAAAAAATTAACGGTGCCGCAATGTGTGCTTGGCAGAATTGATTTCAAGTATTGAATAATGTGAAAAGAGCTTTATTAAAAAGTGTATGGCATAATTAAGGTTAAAATACAAAAATTTGCTACACAAAGTCTGTCAGAAAAGTGGTTACTATTTTTAAATTTGATTTATAATAGTTTGACTATGACTACGCGCTCATCTCCACGTATAACAGTTTGTGAGTAAACATTTAACCCTGCTTAGATAAGGTACGTTTGCGAGACGTACGCCTTTTGAATTTTTTGCTCTCTCTCTCTCAATCGTCAAGAGAGAAAATTCTCACTTTCAGTTATCTCAGTCGTTAGCTACATCTTGTCGGTGGTGGTTGTTTTTTTGCTGTGTATGCAATTGTTTCTGAGAAATTAACATAGCGTACGTCTGACAGACGTATTGTTATCTTTTGTGTAAGTTTTGACATTTTTGTGTGTTAGCGTTTTTTTCATTTTCTGTTGAATTCTAGGTGGCTCGTTACTTTTTAAATTAAAATTTGTTAAAAACGATGACATGTAAGCGCGGTTTAGATGACGAACAAATTGCAGCTGTTTTGCAAAATGTTTTTAGCGACTCAGATTCTTCGGAAAATGTCAGCGAACCAGGAAATGAAATACTGGAAGATGATATTCAAAGCGATATGGAAGATGAGCTTGCTGATACCCAAGAGTCTGATGAGAATACAGCGCCACAACCTGAAATTTCTGGTAATTTCACTTCACGTTCCGATAGCCGCATAATTACCGTACCTCAAGCCACTATAAAAAGTAAGAGCAGACATTGCAGGGCTACATCGAAGGGTCAAAACGCCGGCAGAATTTCTTCAACAAACATTGTCCGAATGGCAAGAGGACCAACTCGAGAATGCAAATCGCTATACGATCCCATTTCGTGCTTTAACGTTTTTTTCACGGACGAAATAATTTCGGAAATTGTACAGTGGACAAATGCTGAAATTTTTATTACTCGACGGGATGATATGACGGCAGCAACATATCGAGATACAAATGGCATTGAAATACGCGCCCTTATTGGCATACTAACTTTATCAGCAGCATTGAAGGATAACCACTTATCAACAGATGAATTATTTAACACTATTTTCTGTGGAACACGATATACGGCAATCATGAGTCGTGATAGATTCGACTTTCTTATTCGATGCCTTAGAATGGACGATAAAGCATTGCGGCCCGCACTTCGCCCAAATGATGTATTCGTACCCATTAGAAAGATATGGGACCTCTTCATAAAACAATGCAAAACTAGTTACATACCAGGATCTCATACTACAATTGACGAACAGCTGTTGGGATTTCGTGGCCGCTGCCCATTTAAAATATATATTCCAAACAATCCAAATAAATATGGAGTCAAAATTCCAATGATATGCGACAGTTCAACTAAGTATATGTTTAATGCGATTCCATATTTGGGGAAAACGACAAAAAATTGCGACCTTCCATTGGGAGAGTATTATGTAAAGGAACTATCGCGACCTATACATGGTTCGTGTCGAAATATAACCTGCGATAATTGGTTCACTTCTGTTCCTTTAGCAAAAAGCTTACTTAAAGATCAGCCTGTCACAAAAAAGAGGAAATACTGTGGTTTTTGTCCTTCAAAAATGCGACGTATGTCAAAAATGACGTGCGTCAAGTGTGCGGTACCTGTGTGTGGAGACCACAAAAATTTAGTTTGTAAGTCTTGCATATAATACTCTTGGAATTTATTTTTTTTTTGTTTATATAACTTACAACAGATACTGTTACCTAAATGAAGTACAAAGTAAACTCTTTTTTTATCTTTAGTAGACAAATTGGAGTCCTTCAGAGAAGACCAGCTATTTTGTGATGAATTTTTAAAGCAAATGGAATTTTATTTTTATTTTACTAAGCAAACATTATTTTACTTCAAAAGTTATTTAATGTTAACAGAAATTTATTAAATAAATGATCTCAATAAGAACATTATCAATATTCCTTCTAACAACACTTTTAAAAGGATATAAACTGGCATACGTCTCTCAGACGTATCGTTATCTTTTCAGTACAAAAAAATAACGTTATCTAACTAGGGTTAATAACATTTCATAACATGAATTCACATCGCAAGCATCAAAATATTTTATGCATACAAAAATATTGTGTTTATATGGTTATGCTGGTATTGAATAATAAATTTAATTTGCGCGGTGTTTATCAAAATCGACTAAATCCTGCAATATTTATTAAAAGCATATATAAAGAAAAGTTTTAAATTTGCAGAATCTGCGAAAATGAAGTGAAGCAGACGTGATTCTGGAAATTTTATGTCTTCATGTAATTTGATAAGCCATATGAGGACGTACCATAACAAGTACTTAATGAAGTTTACAAGCATTTATGATTTTAAACGGCACATCGAAAGAGTTCATGAAAAAATAATATCCTAATTTCGAATATACAAGCTGTATAATTCCGAAGAAAATGACTTAAATGTGACTATGTTTGCAATGTTTTCCCATAAATTCCTCTTGTCTGATTTTTAGACGATCTCTGTGTAGACAATCCACATTCCTTTCCTTCTAAAGACCAATCTGTTTTCGGGATTTGTTATAATTTTTCAACCATTTCAAGACACCATGTCACAAAATTGAATAACATTTTTGTGATTTCTTTAAAACAATTGATCATAATTCATTTGGAAATATTTGTTCACTACATCCTTTAATAACTCATTTGAAAAAACCAGAAATTGATGGTTTCAAACTAAAAGTGCAAAACAAAACTTTCAAAATTTACTTTGTCTTGGCATTTGTTGTCGGAGATAATCAGGATTGAATACATACCTAGTGGTTTGCACAAGTTGTAATTCAAACTTTTATTTTTGAGCTTGTAAAAAGAGCAGCTCTTCGATAAACCTTTAGCACCGAAATTTCATTTTCTTATTCACCATCTATCAGCAATTTGGTATGAAGCCTTACATACATTGTATGAAACTTCAGCTAGATCAAATAATTCAAGAAGTAATATATGCAATATACCATACTTACAGTCTGGGATTTGCTCATGCGCTTTGTCTTAAAATTTTTTTTTTCTGATGAAATTGAGCTAGAAGATAAACATGGTTGTATTTCACATTTGTATAATATGTATAATGAAATCATATGTAATGTAAATTTAGATTTATCTTAAGCTTATTGCATAAAAAGACTAAATGTTAATGATTTCATGCAAATAATAGAAGAACTTTTCTTCAATTCAATTAATTTATAACTTTAAAAAATGGTAAAAAGGTTTTTAAGAATAAAATTATATAAAAATATGAAAAGTTTTACAAGTAAATTTATTAATAAAGTATTTTCTGAAATAATAATTTTACTTTTAGTTTTATAAAAAGAGTGAATTCCTATTACATTTATTATAAAATCCTGTTAATTTAATACGGAAACAAAGTAATAGGACAATAATGGGATTTTTTTTTTCTGACTGTTACCATGTATTTACATACAATATTTAATTGTGATAGTCCATGAAGCAATTCTGAACTTCATTAGGGAACACAGAACTTTGAACATTTATATCAGGAAAATTCAGGGCTTCTTTCGAACTCCTATCTGTTTTTTCCTCTGTGTGATCCAGTCAATTTTGGTTGACATCATATCGAAGAGAAATTAATGGTGCTGTTTCCTCCTCTCTTTTTGGATGTCTCCGTTTACGAGAATATGCATTCTGATTAGACAGTGCTAAGGGTCCATCAGAAATATTATCACGAAACTCTAAAAGATCCATATGCTTTTATGAATTTATATCATTAGTTTGATAATCCCTTATGTATTTTAACTACTAATTGAAGTAGTCAAAGATTGTAAGAGTCCACTTTCTGGATATCATTGAGATTCTGTACAATGAAAAGAGAAAGTTAATTTTATCCACTCCACCCATATGCTTGCTGTAGATGGCCACAGTGTTAGACTGAGAAATTTCAATTCATGTCTCCTGTTCAGTACAAAACCTTGATACTTTTTCAGATACTCATCGCTATATATAGGTGACACTGGTCTACCCTTTAAACACTGCCGTCAAAACTACTCGCACTTGCTTTTTAAACTATTTTTTAGATTTGAGAGGTAGTTTACTAAGTCCATTTAAAAATTTAATACCAAATTAATTGTGGAAAAATTATTCTCGAAAAATCGTTAAACATTTTTATTTCCAGGAATTATTGCGGTGCAACTTAATTTAGACTCTATAGAATGTAATGTTTTTAGTAAAATATAAAATTTGTCATTTTAGTCAGCGACATTCGATCGGATAACTGAAGATTCAATAACTACATCTAATGCGGCTAACTTGGAAGCAGCTCACCGTAGATTTTCCATCAGATGCCAGAAAAACGTTACGATGCCCCTCGTTCTTGTCGAAGGAAAGGACAACATCACCAACCTTCATTGGCTTTTCTCGTCGACTTCGTCGCGTTAGTGTGTGAAGATATTCCAACATTTATCTCTTCCAGAAAGTCTGCTTCATTTGTTACAAGATTTGCCATTGATTTTGTAAACAAATACCCTCGTCCACAATCGGTGTTTGAACATCATATGGACAACCCGATCTGAAATAATTAGCTGTTAAAGGCTCAGCGTTTTTATCGTTTGTCTTCAAGACAGAAAGTATTCTCTTAACACAGCTAACCATTTGCGCAACTGCACCTGCAGGTGAAGTATTGTTTTAAATAACCACACGGTACCCATACAATGTCTACATTGTAGTCCTCCGCTAGCTTGTTAGAGCTGAGCGGTATTTAAGGGCAAGTGCCGATATGGCGAACGTTCCTGCGAGAGATTTAGTGCCTGCTTGACTGTCGGTGTAGATATAAATATCTTTGAAAGATACTGTATTACAGTATTTTTATTTACAGTCATAAGCTCGGCTTGAAAAACGCTGCAAAAGTCGGGTAATCCGAACTTAATTTTAATACGTAAGGAATCAGAAAATACGCCACCTCCTACCCTTCCCTCTAATTTGGAGCAGTCTGTGCACAATTGTACCGATTGAACTCCAATTTCATTGACAATACCCCTATTCCATTCTTCCCTTGAGGGTATATGGGTTAAGAATTTATTGTCAAAGCATTATATGGGAATGGTATAGTCGATGGCATTCGAAATCGTAGTACAGTCCTCCAGGATCTTTGAATGCCTGTATCCTGGTGAGCCATATTTAGCCTAATTGCTGATATAAGCGCTCTTCGCTTGCAAATAAATCCACCGGGAGCAGATGCAATAGCGGGTAGACTACCTTTGACGGGATGGTGCTTAGAGCACCTGTCGTCAACACCGCAGACATTCTTTGAACATTGTCTATTAGCCGTCTATGTACCTCCTTATTTAGCGATTCCCACCAGACTATCACTCCGTAATAAAGAATGGTCTGACTACCGCGCAGTATAGTCACGATACGGTTGTAGGACTCATCCTATATTTTACCTATGGCCAGAAATAGAGTGCTGCTGTTGCTTTACGAACCCTTTCCTCCGTGTTTGGTTTCCAACTTAGTTTTCTATTTAAAGTTATACATAAGTACTTATCCTGTTTAGTTAGCTTTACGATAATTCTACCAATTCTAAGTGAGGTAAAAATTGGTATTTTATGCTTTCTAGTAAAGAGGACAGCAGTCTTGGCAGGGTTGATGGCTAGACTAGAGTTTGAAGAATATCATCACATCGGTGAGTGTATTTAAATATTTTCCCGATGCCATAAGTGCCACGTCATCTGCATAAGCCCGTGGCCTGTAATGATATGAAAACTTCATTGATGGTTAAGTTCCACAGAAGAGGAGATAACACACCCTTTCATGGGGTGGCCTTAATCGCAAATCTACTAATAGGTGAGGTACCCAATTTTGAGTTTATTACTCTTTGCCTTAGCAACAGACTAATGAATCTAATAATAGGTTCACCCACCTTAAGCATAGCAAGAGAGTTTTCGATTCCTTCTGGGTTTATGATATTGATATCTAGATGGGTGACCAGGCAATATAATTGCAGTGCATAGATGTTTCGAGCTTCGATCTTTGTTTAATTGATTATTTTGTGCGAGATGTCGTAGGTAATTCTACTAGGATTAACGTTGGGAGTTCGGCCAAAACTGTCCACCAAACGGTCTGGAAAATGGGTATCAATTCGTTCCCGAAGAGTTTCTAGGCTTGAAGTAGTCCATTCACCATCCCCCTTCATAATGAAGCTGGGTGTAACTGGATTCGTTACGAGAATCTTTCGTAGGGGGCTTGTTCTAAAATTTCCTCGATGTTACTGCAAAAGTCATTCCATGATGATCTTTTTGCTATCCTTATCGCCATTTTAAACACACGTAGGCTCTCCTTATAGTTTGCCACTGATTAGTGATTTTGGCTCGGTTTAATTGCTGTCGACACTCATTCCTTTGAGTGATGACCTCTACCGACCACCACGGAGGTCTCTTCTTCTTTGGAGTCCTTCTAATTGGACAGTAAGCTACAGTAGATTTTCTGCAAGCTTTTGTAATTTGTTGAACAGCTGCTTCAAGTTGCTCGATGTGAGTAAGGGATTTATTTAGGGTGGCCCTATACTTATACCAATTTGTGAGTTTCCTATTTAAAAATGGTATCTGCTTTTGTGGCCGTATATCAATGAGGAAGCTAATATACCTATGATTCGAGAAAGAGTGTTCTTTGTCAACCCTCCATTTCCTAACTACAGAGTCCGAAGAGTCATTTGTAAGGGTGATATCTAAAATCTCATCCCTATTACAGGTAATGAAGGTCGGTGCTGTGCCCATCTTTGCGAAAGACAAGTTAGAACCAATAATATATTCAAAAAGTGACTCACATCGATCGTTGCTGTCTGAGCTGCTCCACAAATAATGGTGTGCGTTAGCGTCGGCTCCCAACACCAGAACTCCCGAACTGCTTTCCATATTACAGTGTGAGGTTCAGGCTCAGTAAGATCGTGAGCCATTTACGCAGACATCAGCCAATATATATGGGATTGATAATCTAACGCAATGGTCACAGTTTCCTTATCGCTGTAATCAGATTGCAGGAATGCTTTGGAGCATTCGGTCGTCCTCATCCGCTGTGCCAACTTCCACATTTCGGAAGAGGTCGCCAACCATCTCAGACGTTGACAGCGTATCGCTGTCTCCGTCACACGACATATCCTCTAACGGGGCCGAACTTTCTTTCGTATCCCCTGGTTTTGGATCTACTTATCCTACGTCTTTTTCATAAACTTTCAGTGAGATTTCGGAGAATCCATAGCTTATCACCCTTTTCTATTTGGCGAGACGTGCCAAGACTTGCTCATTCAAGATCACAGTGACTTGTCTTAAGTTCTCCTTGGCCTCTTCCACCTTCACTATAATCCAATCGTCTGTGAGAAGGGATGGATTACCGAGCCGTGTAGTTCCGAGATCTCCTTAGAATTCGACGGCTCTGCTGGAATCCAGGCGCGTGACTTGGGTCTTTTGAGGATCTGGTCCCTACGAACGGCCTCAAGCCGAGCGTTGGGCCAGATCTCCCCAACATTCCCGATGGCCTCTCTAAAGAGATCTGCCGATCGCTGGACATTAATTTGATATGTCTGTGGAAAGCAGCATTTAAAGACTCACTCAATAATTAGTAATCTTTCCTATTTTCTTTTCTTTTCTTTTGTTATAAATTCAACCTAAAGATGTATTTTGCATTCCGTTAATCCACTCCTTACTCTCATTGCAATAGTATATCATATAACACTCATTTTTTTGTTATGCACTCAATGTTTTGAAAGCATCATGCAGGCATTATACATTTTGTATTTTTATTAGTCTTTTGATCTTCGATAAATAAAGAACAACGAAACAAAAGAGTTTTAGACTTTAAACAATGTCCTTGATGCCATTCGACATCTCTGGAGCACACAACTTGGCCAGGGTTCCTCGCAGGGATATCCCTGTATATTCTTAGACTTATCTCCACTAGACGCCATTGCCCAAATGATAGTGCTCCATCTTCATGGTTCCTATCAATGACGGCAAGGATAAGCTAATCCTTTACCAAGTCACTGAAGGAACTGAGTGTTATATGCTGCCGAAGCCAAAAATTTCGTCGTTTTTGGCTTGGACAGCTGCTCTTCTTGGGGGCACTGCCGTTTGGACGCAAGTCCAGCAAAAATATCCGTTTTGCGTTCAGCGATAATGCGTCTTGTACTCTCCAGAGATTCTTTTTCTCTCATTGAGAATTCTGAGAGACGCCACCTAGCTTTCAGCTATCCTGAATGCGGCTTTGCTTTCCCGATATGTACGGAGAGACCCACTAATTGGTTTAGCGGTATCCCTCAAATTAGAGGCAGCAGCTGATGTTGATGGAGCCAAGTCCAAAGGGGATTTGGCTGCTGAAACAGGCGTCGCAGCCTTTGTTAGTGCTTTAGCAGCAGCGGGTCTTGATATGGTGCTCACGAATCCTTTGCTAACTTGCATTGATTTCTTCGATACCAGTGGTTTGGTGGTCAGATCTGGGGTGCTCTTGCGTACAGACGCTTTAGGGAGAACGGAGGAGCCTGACTTTGTTATCTTATGCTCTCCTCTTCCCGAAGGAGTTGCGATTTTGGACGAGTCCCAGTGGTGTTCGATTTGGACGTAGGTCTGCCCCCAAGTGAAGGCCTTTTGTGTTTTCGGAATTGTCCGAGGCAAATTTTAAGTATTTATCCATTATTTTTATACGACTGCTCACCCCACGTATCAGGCATCGCGGTATAATCGTTTAAGAGGGACTTGGAGGTCGTCAGAAAAGCAAAAATATGGCGATATTATTTCACAATATTGCAAAATGGTGTGAATGCTCAGGCACTGCTCTTTCCACTTCGAAATGTTGTAACCCCACTGTTATTGCTAATAACATACACTTCCCTGAAGTTGACTGCTTAAAAAGCCTCGGTTTATACATTACTAAAAGATACAGATGGTATGTAGTAAAATGCCTATCCAGCCACAAGTTCAATTGCTCCACTATTCTCTGATTCAAATAGTTAAATCATTTATAGTATCTAAAATCAACTACGCTCTAGTATTTTATGGATTTTATAATAAAGCCCTCCTAAATAAAATAAAAAGTTCCCTCAATGCAACAATTAGGATTGATCTTGGCGCATTTCGCTCAACTCCAACTTACAACAAGTTTTTCGAAGCTAATTTTCTTACACTGGAAAATCAGAAGCAGTTACATCTTAACAAAGTAAGTAAGTCAGTTCTCTTCAGCTGCGACAAACCACTGGCGAATATTATAAAGAAAATTATGAAAACGCATACCCCACAAAAAAATAACATTATCTGGAGCAATACAGGCCTGTTCTCAGATGAATATTCCAATCATACTGCTTAAATACACGGTCTCTATTCTCTGATATAAGGGTCAACTATCTAACCACAATTTTATTATCACAGACGGATCTATGACAAACGGAACTACAAGCTACATTGTTACTGACGAAAGTCAAGTTATTAAATTTGGTATTCTTCCTGAGTACACCTTTGTATTTTCAGCTGAAATAATTGCCATCCACGAAGCTATTATGCACGTCAAAAACAAAAACATCTCAACGCGATATCCAGTATAAAAAACAACAAATTTTACGCTATCCTCATTAGAAATGCCCTAGTCGATAAATACCCAAGAATCATTCTAATTTGGGTCCCAGAACATGTTCGAATTAGAGGTAACGAGGTCGCTGCTACTGGTACACTGCTCCTGTAATTTGTACTTCCAACTACAACTATTCAGTTATTTATTATTAATTAAATCGCCACGCTAAATTGAATAAGCTAATTTGGAACTCCACATCCAACTGGTATAAAAATGTTTGCTCAGACCGCAGTTACCTTTACGACTTTTTACCAGAAACAATATCCATACTAGACAGGATAAAATTAATGGGACTGAGATGAGGTGATTCGTTATCGTACGACTTCTTCAATCTTGTTATGGAGAAAATAATACGAGCCGCTGATCTACGACATAATGGCACTATCTTCAACAAAAGTGTCATGCTGTTAGCATATGCTGATGATATTAACACAATCGGCATGAAAACGCGAGCAGTCAGTGCAGCATTCTCGAAGTTGGAAAGAGAGTCGCATCGAATGGGTCTCACGGTAAACGAAGTAAAGGCGAAGTACCTAGTATTAAGAAAAAAAGAGTACCGCCGTCTTAGACAGCATGTCACTGTTAGGTTAGGTTATGCAGCCAAAGTGGGCGCAAAGGGGGGCTCACTTAGGCCAAATAATTGGCCCATTGTGTCACCATGCATGGTTGATGCCTACCATCATATCTCCTCTGTTAAGCGGAACCATTGGGATTTCCTAGTAGAGTGTGCCTTCTGCGTGCCAGGGCGGGGCATCTACAGAGGAAGTGGTGAACACTTTCCTCCTCTTCCTCGTCCTGGCAGCTGCGACAGAAATCGTTGGCCGGTAAGCCGAGCCTTGCAGCATGCCTACCCACAAGCCAGTGGCCCGTGAGTACGGCGACTACATTACTTATGGTTTTCCTGCCCATTGACAACAGTGAACGGGTTCGTCTATTGTCAAGGGTTGGCCAGATTTTCCTAGTGGTAGCACAAGAGCTCTCATCCCGCCATCTTCTGTTGGCTATGGTGAGATAATGTTGTGTGATAAGAAGCTTGCAAGCGGAATTCCGGCTTGATGAGATGGATAGATCTCTGGCAACTTAGTGCCCAATCTCGCCAATTCATCTGCCTCACAGTTCCCTGGAATATCCCTATGCCCCGGTGCCCATACAATGTGAACATTGTAGTGCTCCGCTAGCTCGTTAAGAGCTGTGCGGCATTTAAGGGCAAGTGCCGATTTGGCGAACGCTCCTGCGAGAGATTTAATGGCAGCTTGACTGTCCGTGTAGATAAAAAAATCTTTGAAGGATATTATATTACAGCTAAGCCACGTTGTCGCCTCCTTTATAGCCATTATCTCGGCTTGAAAAACACTGCAAAAGTCGGGTAATCGGAACTTGAGCTTAACGCTTAAGGAATCAGAAAAGACGCCACTTCCTACCCTACCCTCCAATTTGGAGCCATCTCCAAATACAATACAATTGTACCGATTGAACTCCAATTTCGTTGACAATACCCCTATTCCATTCTTCCCTTGAGGGTATATGGGTTGAGAAACTATTGTCAAAGCATGTTATGGGGATGGTATAGTCGATGGCATTCGGAATCGTAGTACACTCCCCCAGGATCCTTGAGTGTCCGTATCCTGGTTGAGCCTAGCGTGAAGCTATGTTTAGCCTAATTGCTGATATAAGCGCTCTCTGCTTGCCAAATAAATCTACGGGGAGGAGATGCAATAGCGAGAAGAGTGCTTTTGACGGGGTGGTTTTTAGAGCGCCTGTTGTCAACACCGCAGACGTCCTTTGAACCTTGTCTATTAGCCGTCTGTGTACCTCCTTATTTAAGGATTCCCACCAGACTATCACACCGTAGAAAAGAATTGGTCTCACGACCGCAGAGTATAGCCATGATACGATTGTAGGACTCATCCCCCATCTTTTACCTATGGCTTTCTTACAGGAATAGAGTGCTGCAGTTGCTTTACGAACCCTTTCCATCGTGTTTGGTTTCCAAGTTAGTTTCCTATCTAAAGTTATACCCAAGTACTTCGCCTGTTCAGTTAGCTTTAGACTAGTTCTACCAATTCTAGGTAAGGTAAAAATAGGTATTTTATGCTTTCTAGTAAAGAGGACTAGCTCAGTTTTGGCAGGGTTGATGGCCAGACCAGAGTTTGAAGCCCATTTGGACAGGATTGATAAGGCATGGTTCATCACTTCGGTGAGTGTATTTAAATATTTCCCCGATGCCACAAGTGCCACGTCATCTGCATATGCCACCGCTTTGCATCCCGTGGCCTGTAAAGATATGAGAACTTCATTGATGGTTAAGTTCCGCAAAAGAGGCGACAGCACACCCCCTTGAGCCCTTAATCAAAATCTACTAATGCATGACTTACCCAATTTTGAGTTTATCACTCTTTGCTTTAGCAACAGACTAATGAATCTAATAATAGGTTCATCTACCTTAAGAATAGCAAGAGAGTTTTCGACTGCTTCTGGGTTTATGTTATTGAAGGCCCCTTCAATATCTAGAAAGGTGACCAAGCTATATTCTTTGCAGTGCAAAGATGTTTCGATCTTCTGCACAAGTGAGTGAAGGGCTGTCTCAACGGACTTGCCTTTGTTATATGCGTGTTGCAATGAAGAGATATACTTAGTATCTATAGAGCCCCTTAAGTACACATCAAGTAGTCTTTCAAGGGTTTTTAATAAGAAGGATGATAGACTTATAGGTCTGAAATCACTTGGCTTTGAGTGGGACGTTTTCCGCCTTTAGGTATAAACACCACGTTAACTTGTAGCCATGTCCTGGGGACATAGTATAGCCTTATGCATGCAGAGAAAATTACCTCGAACCAAGGTGTTAGAAGATCAGCACACTTCTGCATGTCCGCGGGTATAATACCATCAGGTCCTGGTGACTTGAATGGTTTAAAATTATTTATCGCCCAATTAGTCTTTGTTTTACTGATTATTTTGTACGGGACGTCTTAGAAAATTCTACTAGGATTAACATTGGGAGTTCGGCCAGGGCTGTCCTCCAAACAGACTGGAAAATGGGAACAATTAGTACCCGAAGAGTTTCCAGACTTTAAGTGGTCCAATCACCATCTCCCTTCATAATGGAGCTGGGTGTAACTGGATTTGTTGCGAGAATCTTTCGTAGGCGGCTTGCCTCTGAAATTTCTTCTATGTTGCTGCAAAAGTCATTCCATGATGATCTTTTTGCTCTCCTAATCGCCTTTTTAAACACTCATAGGCTCTCCTTATAGGGTTGCCATTGATGAGTGATTTTGGCTCGGTTGAATTGCTGTCGACACTCCTTCCTTAGAGTGATGATCTCTACAGACCACCACGGAGGTCTCTTCTTTTTTGGAGTCCTTCTGATTGGACAGGACGCTACAGTAGCTTTCCTGCAAGCTTCTGTAACTTGATCAACAGCGGCCTCAAGCTGCTCCTCATTTTGCAGGCTTGAGGGCGCCTGAGTGAGGGATTTATTCAGGGTGGCCATATACTTGTCCCAATTTGTGCGTTTCCTATTTAGAAATGGTGTCTGCTTTTGTGGCCTTATATCAAGGCGGAAGCTAATATACCTATGATCCGAGAAAGAGTGTTCTTTGTCAACCCTCCATTCCCTAACTAGACAGTCCGAAGAGTCATTCGTAAGGGTTATATCTAAAACCTCCTCCCTGTTGCAGGTAATAAAGGTCGGTTCTGTACCCATATTTGCGAGAGTCAAGTTAGAACTAATAATATATTCAAAAAGTGACTCACCTCTTTCGTTGTTATCTGAGCTGCCCCAGATATAATGGTGTGCGTTGGCATCGGCTCCCATCACCAGATTCGCCTCGCATTTCTCCGCCTCCCGAACTGCCTTCCTTATTATAGGGTGAGGTGGGGGCTCAGTGTGATCGTGAGCCAAGTACGCCGACATCAGCTAATATATATGGGATTGATGATCTAGCGCAATGGTCACAGTATCACAGTATCCTTGTCGCTGTAATCAGAGAGTAGGAATGCTTTGTAGCATTTCTTCACTAAAATACATAATCGAGGCTTGCCTGCGTTTTGAGCATAGTAGAGTCCATAATTTGCGGAGCTTAGTCCGCGCACCTTATCATCCAGGACCCACGGTTCCTGAATTAGAAAGATATCCTCCGCTTTATCGCTTAGCCGGAGGACGAGAGCAGCGGAAGCTGCTTTAGAGTGATGCAAATTAATCTGGACCACCCTAAGCATCTTCCTTTGCAGAGTTTAATATAGACGCCTCGGTCACCGTTGTATCGGTGTCCTCGACGTCACAGTTTAATAGTTTGTCCTCATCCGCTGTGCTAACTTCCACATCTCGGAAGAGGTCGCCCACCATCTCAGACGTTGACAGCGTATCGCTGTCCCCGTCACACGACATGTCCTCAACCGGGGCCGAACTTGCCTTTGTATCCCCTGGTTTTGGATCTACTTTTCCTGCGTCTTTTTCATAGACTTTCAGGGTGATTTGGGAGAAGCCATAGCTTATCACCCCTTCTGTTTAGCGAGAGGTGCCAAGAATTGCTCATTTAAGATCACAACGACCTGCCTTGAGTGATCCTTGGCCTCTCCCACCTTCACAACCCTCCAATCATCTGTGGGAAGGGATACGTCACTGTTGATACCTACGCTTTTAAAATAGTGAAGGACTTTATCTATCTTGGAACCAGCATTAACACAAGTAATGACGTCAGCATGGAGATATTGCGAAGGATTACTCTAGCTAACAGGTGTTACTTTAGGCTAAGTAAGCAATTAAGAAGTCGAGCTCTCTCTCGAGATACGAAAACCACGCTCTACAAGTCTCTCATCATGGCTGTCCTTACATATGGCGCCGAAGCAGGGATAATTTCCACCTCAGATGATAGAATGCTCGGAGTTTTCGAGAGAAAAGTCATACGCAAGATCATTGGACCTATTTGCGTTGATGGTCAGTATCGGATAAGGTACAACCATGAGCTTTATGAGCTGTATGCCGACACCGACATAGTAAAGCGCTGCCCTGGCTAGGTCATGTCGAGCGAATGGTAAGTTACCGGAGAACTTGTCAGAGCTTGGAATTTCTAACTGGCGCCAACTAGCGAAGGAAAGATCTAGCTTGTGAAGCATGCTAGATTCGGTTTAAATCGATTTACGGTTGTAATGGCCACATAAGTAAGTAAGATTAGGTCATTCCAAATTATTTCATGGACACTTGATAAGAATTGTAATTAACCCCATATGTAACCTTACCTTTCGTCATCACGACTGTTTACAACTTATTTCAAACCCCTCCTACATTGAAATTGAAAAAATCTTAGGATTCTCAAAAGCATCTAAACTATACTACCAAATATAGATACTAGGCATGTGGTATATTTTTAATTCTCTCCCTCCACCTATAAACTGAAAGCAAATGTTGCTATTGCTCTTACATTCATAATTAGGCAATAATTTAAGTTAATACTCTAATTCTTTTAAATAAATAAATATGTAAATAAAAAAAATGAAAAATAAATGTTCAAAAGTGTATAACAACTAAATGTGGGCTAATCGCTAAGTATTTTACGCAGAAAGATCAGTAGATCAGTAAAGAATGATAAAAGTGACGGGATGCGATGGAAACAATATTACGATAACTAATTTTAATTTAGTAAAAATTCTGGAATTTGAGCCTGGGCCTCTTTCAATTATAGTTGAATGTCTTAACGGTGCGTCACCCTTCTCAACAATACCAATATCACAATCGGTTCGGCCAAAACTAATTTCGCACAAAATAGAATTGGGGAATGCCAAAAGAAAAAAATAAGACGTATTGTTCAACGCTTGATGCGGTGCTTAAACCTGGGTTCGTCGATTGGTAGTTCAATTGTCCTCCTACCGTGCTACAGAACTTATTGATGTAGTTGTGGCTATTCGCTGATTTATAGGTCTTTGTAAGCTACTTACGTGTGTGGGGTGCTTTCACACTGACCACTCAAATATTGCACAACTCACGAATGCACGAATGCAAAATCCTTGTCACTCAACACAGCCATATGGATGTACTTAGTACGTGTTATTCAACAATTCTGATAAAAGAAATGTTATTCTTCCTCAGCAATTCTAGTTTACTTTTCTCGACCCAGCACCTCTTCATTTGTTTGCTCTCCAGCTCCTTCCTTTTTTACTTTCCTTTAGTTTTGCTCCCAAAACTATTCGAAAACATTTGACTCTTTGCCTACGCTAAAATTCAATTTTTCCCAATTCCAATCCCTTTATTCAGCTATTTCCATGTATTTATAGGTACTGTTAGTAGGTAATAAAACAAAAAAAGAAAACGCAAAAGATAATAAAAAATTAACAAAATAATAAAAGCAAAAACTAAATATGTATAACCCCCATCATGATTTGCACACAGAACCCTATGATTACTGTGCCGATACACCACCAGCTCGACTACTATAACTCTTGACGATTTTAATGCCTATACCACAGAGACAGTTGTATTACCAAAAATATGAGTGAAAACTTGCATCAGAGGCGCAAATCCCCTACAGCTGTAACAACTTCCTACATAATGGTTATTTCGATTCTCATTATAAGTGATGAAATTCTGCTTCCAATATGATTCAAGCTACATTTTTTCTAGACTTAACTAGAATGTGAGAATCTTGTAGTGTAATTGTTAATCGACGTGATTAACAAACCGACTAAGAGCCTTGAGTTGAGGAATGAGTATTGTGGTGCTCTAAATTTATGAGGTGGCTTTTCAAGTGAACAACGTTTCATGAATGAGATCATCCTCGAATATCATATTACCTGCTACTTTAACACAATCCATAAGAGTCCCGGTAGTAATAAAAATATACTCTCAACTGTAATGCTTCTTGAAGTCCAATCACGTAGAGTACACAGTTATTGGATATTCTCGGCTCGTAGAGTACAGACGACAAAAAAATGTGATGTCCGATTGACGGTATTGGCCGAATTAGTATGCTTTTCACAATTCTAAGACTCGTATAGAATCTAAAAGGAGTTCGGGTTTATGATCGTACGATGATTGTCTTGGTTCATTAAAATTGTAGCAAATACTGTGAATTTAACACCTGGGATTATTAATATGAATGGAAACTATGACCTGTAAAACTGCAATTTCTTTTTCTGAGAAAAAGTTGAAAAATTTTGAGAATTGCATCTCATTTTTGTATTGTGCCTCATTCAGTGCAGCAATGAATGATGCCGTTTTCCACAAAAGCGGCAAGAGAAAAGGCTTTGGAGCTCTGCAAAATTATGCAATGTTGCAATGTATTGCATTGGGCAAATCAATTAGCTGTGAGCTGAAAGCCTGACGAAATTGGTCAGCAACTGCAGTGGATGTGGTAGGAGTGTCTTCTCAAATAGAAGTTGACGAATTTTTTGATCCGTGTAATAGCGAGTGGTGGCTCTTTTACAGGTATCATACTCGTGAGAGTTTGTAAGGCAAATTGTATAGAGTTTTTACCTCTTCATGGCATTGTAGCGGGTAATTTCGTGGCTTCTGGCATCCGACTCCATATCGGAATCTCGCGTTTATCCTTAATTGACTACTCCCACAAATACAGGGTTGTGTCTGGCAGTTTTGTATAGCATAGGTACACAAATATCGCATCCCAGTGACTGGTGTCAATATTTAATAACTGTAAGTTCGTTATACAGTAAGCTTACTCTGTAAGCTTTGTATGTTTGCACCGGTTTCGTTCACCACTGGCTGTAGAGTGAAAAAATACTTCAGTTGTATATTCACTAGAACTTGCCTGTTCCTTTCTTCTAAATTGCTCCAAGCCGTGGTAAAGCCATGATTAGTCAACGGAGTTGACTGAATGATATTAAAAGCTTCTCCTTTTGTCTTTAGACGCAGGTGATACAATTTTTCCACTTGGGATAACCGAGGATTGTCCACGTATAATGTAGTTAACATGTCGCGGAAGCTTGGTCATGACACGTAATCTCCCGAAAGCATACGGTATCGCATGGGGGTAGCTGAACCGCTGGAAACGAGCACTGGTGAGCTACACTTTAATGGTACGTAACGGCAGTCACGGGAGATGAAATATCATCTAAATATGCATTCAAGTTGGTTAGACTGTGCATTTATGCGATTTTGCACTTGTAAATGCCTCCACTGGCCAGATAAATATATAGTGAAATCTCTAATATGACCTAACTGATCCAATATTTCATCGATGCGTGGAATTGGAAAAACCTGTTCAATGTTTGCATCGTTCATTTTTCTGAAATCAACAACTAGTCTCCATTTCATTTTTCCATCTCTTCCCGCCCTCTTTGGAACTAACATTATTTATGAAATTCCATGGGGAAGAACTGGGAACGATAACTTCATCTTTCAAAATTTAATTTACCTGCCTACTAATCTCTTCCTTATGCACTTCCTTACCTACACTGTCTTTCATTGATCGGTGCATGGTCTGTTTTTACTGGTATTTTATATTTCATACATGTTGTGTTAGAAAATTAATCGCCTTCCAATTTTTTTTTTTTTTTAACCAGCTTTTTATTGGATCTTTCTAAAATTACTTAGAAACTAACAATAAGTAATCAAATCTTACACACTAAATAAAATTATGTGATATTCCCTACGTTCCACCACAATTTGTTGAGTCGCGAGGTATAGCAATTTCACAGCATATTCAGTATGTCTTTTCTTTTTAATCGACGATGCCCCATGCTTAGCAACAATTGCCTAGCAAGGGGATTCGGATGACTGTGTAATTTTTGAATGTAGCTTCTGCAAGACATTGCAACTTCCTCAGAAATTGTGGGTACATTTAAATCTCGATGGATGTTAACGTTCCTCATATACCAAGGCGCGTTTACAATAATTCGCAGACACTTGGATTGTATTCGCTGCAATTTTTCGATATTTGAGGGAGATGCGGTGCCCCAAAACTGAATACCATAAGTCCAGATTGGCTTCAGGATTGCTTTATATAATAGCACTTTGTATTCGAGATTCAACTTTGATCTTTTGTGTATCAGCCACCATAACTGATTAATTTTAAGCTTGATCTGAGTTTTCTTTGCCTCTATGTGATTTTTCCAGGTCAGCCTTCTGTCGAGGTGAATACCCAAGTACTTTGCTGAGGAACATTGTGGAACTGATTGGCCATCAATTTTAAGTGGGGGACATGTATCTGGCCTTAGCGTGAAGGTTACATGTACGCTCTTTGATTCATTGACTTTTATACGCCATTTTGCTAGCCAGATTTCGAGAGAATCGATATGAGTCTGCAGGAGTTTAGTAGCTTCTATGGGGTTAGAGCGAGAGCACAATATTGCCGTATCATCTGCAAAGGTCGATATAAATGTATAGTTATTGCTGGGCATATCTGTAGTGTAGTAGAGATACAGTAAGGGGCCCAAAACGCTTCCCTGAGGAACGCCAGCGTGAATATCCAATGGATTTGTTGTGTAATCCTTGTGATGTAAGAGAAATTGTCTTTTCGTGAGGTAGCCACTAAGCAATGAGGAGACATTTGCAGGCAGTAATAGTTTGAGTTTGTAAATAAGGCCATCGTGCCATACTTTATCGAAAGCTTGAGTGATATCAAGAAAGACAGCTGAGCAATACTTTTTTTCTTCAAAAGTGTTCCTTATCAGAGTTACAATGCGGTGGACTTGTACTATTGTGCCGTGCTGTTTTCTAAATCCAAACTGATGTTGAGGAATCAGTTGGTTGAGATTAATAAATGGAGTTATATTCATGACAAGTAGCTTTTCGAATACTTTAGAAAGTAGAGGCAGGAGGCTGATAGGTCTGTACGATGCAACTTTTGTAGGGTCTTTTCCTGGTTTTGCTATCACAATAATTTTTGAAGTTTTCCAGCATTTGGGATAGTGTTTAATACGAAGGATAGCATTGAAAATGTGCATCATATGAATTACAGAAGCAGGAGGTAGCTCTTTTATCATTTTACCGGTAATTTTATCTGGACCAGGTGATTTTTTTGGGTTTTAATCTTTATGAATTGCTTTGGATATGTCCTTTTTTTAATTTTGAGAGTTATTGAGCAAGGTTGAGAAGTTAATTTTGGTAATGAGGACTGTGAAGAGGGTGGATTGGGTGTAAACACACTTTTGAGGTGGTTTGCAAAACCCACACCCTTCTCACAGTTGCTTCTAGCCCAATTACCGTCACTCAAACGGATGGGGGAATCAGTGGGAATTGGCCGATTTGAGTTTTTTGCTGATTTCCACAAAGAGTAGTCTGACGCTTCACCAGGTGTTAATTTGGCTATGTGCTCTTCTAACTCTTTGTTGTTTTTATTTTTTAAGGCTTGCTTTAACTTTCGAGTGCAGTGCTGTAGCTGTGTTTTCAGATTCGGTGATCTGAATTCTTGCCATTGCCTTCGGAGTCTTCTTTTCTGTCTTACTAGCAATTTAATGTCGGCTGGTGTGTATGGGCTATAGTTTGATTGCTGCATACCCTTGTGCAGGTGGTTGAGCTGAGAGCTAATGAGAGCAGCTGGTTGAATTTTTCGAGTGCTGAGTCTACATCGTGTCCATTTCTTAATACAGTACTCAGAGGAAGATGGGAATTTATATATTTCTAGAATTTTAACCAGTCTATTTCCTTTCTAACGCAATTGCCTTGGGGGCTTGTTGATTTTATAGATATTACCGTATGTGAGTGGTCAGAAGATAGATCATAATTACACTCTGTGGAGATATTTTCCATCTGCAAACTTTTGGCGACTCCAAAGTCTATTAGATCGGGTATTTTCCTCTTGTCCGTCGGCCAATATGTCGGTTGACCATTTGAAATAACATCGTAGTAGTGGTTAGTGATGATTGAACATAGTCTTCTGCCTTTTGGAGTTATTAAGCGGGAGCCCCAGTGAGTGTGTTTGGCGTTGAAATCGCCAGCAACCAAGAATTTGCTACCAAGAGTTGAGAAAAATTCTTTATATTGCTGTTCGGTAATACTGTATCTTGGGGGGCAGTATATCGCAGATATTACTAGCTTAGAGATGTATTCTTCCAGACATATAGATGTTGCTTGCAAGTAGACGCTACTGAAATCTTCGAGAACATGATGTTTTATTCTGCTTTTTATCAATATGGCAGTTCCTCCGCGTGCCTTACCATGCGGATGATTTGTGGTGTACAGTTTGTAATATGGTATTTGGTAGCAAATTTTGTCAGTGAAATGGGTCTCAGATATCATCATTATGTCGATTTGGCTGGATTCAAGGAATTGAATTAGCTCCAAACGGTGCTGGCTTAAGCCGTTGGCGTTCCAGTGGCATATCTTGAGACAACTCATGGTCTGGATAGGAATGTTTGGAGTAACATCGATTGATTTTTCATCATTTCTTGCATCATTGTTTGCATTGAGTTCATGAATTGGTTCATATTCTGAATTAATGTTTGAAGCAAATGTTCAAGGGTACTTGGCTGTTGGGTGGGCAGTGAGTGTTTCTGCTCATTATTTACATTGCTTTGTTGGTGTGGGTTTTGTTTTAACACGCTAGCGTATGAATTGGTTTGATTCTTGTTTGGGATTGCAGAGAAGAATTGTGTTGCATCAATATTTTGTCTCTTACTTGAGTTGGCTATCTGAGTTTGCTCAACTGGCTTTAGAGGTTGATTGCTAGCGGAGAAATTTAGCTTTAGGGTTGTATATACTGGGCAACCTCTATAATTTGCGGTGTGATTACCTCCACAATTGTTGCATTTTTTCATGCTAGCATCGCCTTTAGATTTTGGGCATATATTTGATTTATGGAGATCTCCACAAATCACACAAACAGCCGGCAGGGTACAATATGTCTTAGTATGTCCATATTCTTGGCAGTTACTGCACTGAGTTCTCTTATGGGGTTCTTCGATTGTGATTTTGCAATGCAATAAATATCGAATTTTATATATGGGGTGTACTTCACCTTTTTTTAGAGGTTTTGTTTCAGGTTGAAGCTCAATACGATATAACGGTTGAGGTATATTGCTCTTGTTGAGAATGTTGAATACTGTTTTGGCTTGAAACCCTTCTTCCTGAAGGGCAAGTTTGACTTCGTTAATGTCAACGTTGGGTTCGACGCCTTTGAGTACAACGATTAAGCCCTTACTACTTTTTAGCTGATATGTGTAGTAACTCTTTTTTACAGCATCAAATTCCGCAATTACTTTGCGATAATGAGTTTCGCTGTAGATTTGCACTTTCGTTTCCTCAATTTGGCCTTTGCGAATAAGAACAACGTGGAAATTCTTTGGTCCTATAAGACTTGTAATTCTAGAAATCAACTTATCTGAGTTGAGAGGGAGATAGTATATCACGAGAGAACAAATTATTTTTTTTGTCTGTATTTATTGTTGTTGCAAATTTTGACGTAGTGTTAGAGTGAGGAATATGTACAGGCAAAAGATTTGCACTGTTACTTTCACTTGTGCAGTGTGTATCAACTGTTTTTTTTTTATAATGCACTTATCGGGGGGGTTTGCGCGGGTGATTGCAAATTATTGTTTACACACACATTAACAGGCGATTGCCGTTGCCGGAGAGGAGAGCGCTGAACACTCATATTATAAACAAAATGTTTGCAAACGATATTATTATTTTATTTATTTTTTTTTTTCTAAAAAAAAAAAAAATCACCGAAATAACTCCTTGAGTTTCTTAGCGTCTTTTCGCAAAATATAAAAATTTTTTTTTTACCGAAAACAATCACTTTTCCGACTCTATCAAAAACGCCTTCCAAATGAAATAAATCGTGAAATGACTTGAAGATGTCTTCCATCGATTTTCTTTCTTCAATATTTAAACTTGAATCTAACTTAACTATTTCTAATATTTTGAAAACCCCCTCGTAGTTACTCGTTTCCCTAATGCTATTTATTTTAGAATCCGTATCATACTCTATATGCCCCAGATAATTAATTTTAACTATATTAACTCTAATATCGTTACTCACAGTATGCGATTTAATATTTGTATTCAATTTCGGTACTTCAACTTTATTTGTGAGACTATAACCTTTTCCAAATCAGTATTAACCTTCAGGAGAATTATTCAAGAATCAAATTCATCAAATGCTGTTTCCGCTCACTGAAGAAAATCAGCTTCTTTTTCATAGTATTGAGGACCGATCGGTTTCATGAATTGTCTGTACCTAGGATACCATCAGCAGGTATCCCTTTCTATTCGGAGACTAAGTGTAATTCCAAAATCAAATCGTTAGTCCTTTCATGTTGGACTGTTATTAACACTAACGTGGTGACAAGCCCTCCGAATGTACCACTTAAATTTTTCCTTGATCTCCCTATCTTGCTAACATATTTATTAATTACTGTTGATTTTACTAAACTGGTATCTACCCCAGAGTCTACAAGTAAAATGAGTTTTCCATTTTTTGCTTCCTTGCGAAACTCAATGAACACATCATCTAATATACATCAGAGATTCCAAAACAGTACCTACGTTTGCTATAACTGGATGGAAAAGATGAGTCAACCATCCCTCTGGACGCCTGGCTACCAATTTCCGCCATCTTATCATCTGTCGTGGAGGGTGTGTCAACAATCTCTAAACACGCATGACTGACACCTTCCATCTCAGCTGACCTACTTTTAGCAAAATTTTGGGGTTCCCGGTTTATTGGTAATCCTGTGTCCTGGCTCCTTACAAAAGAAACATTTAGCTTCTAGCTGACTTCAATTAGGCCCTTTATTTTCTTGGCTTCCCTTACTATTCCCTGTTGTTGGAGAATTATTCCCGTGGAGCTTCATATTGTTAGGAAACGACGCACAAGATAGGTTGAACTCATGTCCATATTATTTACGTTTGATACAGAAAGGCGTATTCTTCTTTTTAAAACATTCGTCACTGGTGTGCCCCTTTTTGTCGCAAAAGGAACAGTAAGGAAATTTCCTTTGGGTATTTTGGGGATCCACTTCATTCTTTTGGTACTGGTTTGCTTTGAGTGGCACAACAGTATTTCTGTTTTGGTGGAATTCCACTAAGATACTGGCCTCAGTCTGTTGAACGTCATAAGAATATAGTGGTGTATTGAGACTTACATTGGCTCCCATATTGAGCTGATTGTGTCGTTGCCCTCTTTCCAGCAGGATACTCGTATTTACGCTCTCCTCTGCTAGTTGTTCTAATGGATTCTAAGCATTGGTTCTCTAAGGCCTGTTACGAATGATTTGTTTGCGTAAGTCTCTAGCTCCTGTAGTTTTGCTTGGTCTCCTTTTTGCCCAAATGAGAACTTGACACACTGGCTTTAGGCAGTTTTCAGCTCATCTAATCTTCTGGCAAATGCACTTATATTTTCATGTGGTGATTGCAGTGCGGAATGGATTTGGTGACGCATCTCTGTATAAACGCTGCTTTATGCAAGATATGAAATCTTCCAGCTCATCTGGTTTTATTCTCTTAATGGCTTTGTTATAAATTGATAGACTTCTTTTCTCAAATTTTTTGACTCAGCTCCAGTGAGTACTGGAACTAGTCTACTAACCATCTGCGCCATCTCGTCTATACGCATTCTGTCTGATGTTTGTGGCTGAGGGTCCGTAAGTATCCTCTTTATAAGTGTACGGCGGCGTCCACAGAGGTTCTGAGTCTCTTCTCTATAAATTCCTCCGATATATTCCTCTCCTTTAGTAGTCGTTCTAACTCCTGAGGAGTTCTACGTTTTTCACGTCTAGCTGTTCCAACCCTTGATTCACAGTCCTTAATCTGAGGCTTTTTATCTGCTAGGTTTTTAGAAGGTCTCTTAATTCAGATAACGTGGCTTCTAGCTCCTCACGTGATGCTAGTATTTTGCCGTGTTGCGCTTTTGATTTTACGCGTTCGTATTGCTCTTAAATGATATATCGTTTAATTAAATTCCACATGAAAGTGTTGGCTTCCTGAATTCCAGTATCTAAGGAGATACTAACCTGAAACACAAATTGATTTTATGTCCTCGGAAACAATGGAATCTTAATACTTTGTTAAACGTAAAATATCTTGTCTGACAAAATACTTCTCAGAATCCTCTCGGCTGCGCCAATATATTGCGTCTCTTTGCAGAAATCACAATATTTACTTAAATATCTTAGTTCTTAGGACTCACCCTCTTCATTCTAGTTCGCTTTCAGAACATATCTCAGTTCCTTTTGTTTTTTATATATTTTTTTATATTTTTCACTGTTACTAAAGTTCTTTTTACTTAGACTTCTTAAAATATTCCTTCGTCACAAAGTCACTTAATCTTTTACGTTTTTTACTTTTATTTTTACTTTTTACAATAACTCTTACACTTTCATGTTCTTTACAAGTTTGTTCTATTCGTGGGAATTGAATTTTCCGCCTATGTCTTCGGCACGCGTACCAACATCATAAGTCGAAAATGCTCGAATCGGGAAAAGAGTCGATTTATGCTTGTCTCGATATTGGCCTAATATCGAATAGTCGATATGTTTCAAAGAAAGTTGAAAATGCTAAGGAAAATTGTAGAGGAAGGCTGCAAAGTTCAATAAAATAGGGGCACTTGAACAACTTTTTGTTTGTCACTCAAAAATACGATAATGACGTAAAAATAGCGAAAAATTTTTATAAAAAGTGAGGTTAGGTTAGGAGTAAACAACGTTTGACTCCAGCTGTTTAATAGATGCTAATCTTCACTTTCAATTAGTTTAAAGAATAGAAAATCAATTTTTATAAAGTGCGGATACCGGATCAGTTGTAAAAGAAACTCAGAGAGCTCATAATGATCTAGAAAGTATTGATGTCATTTATTCATTCGATTCATATGCCAGCTGACTCGTAGATTGACGTCTTATCAAAATGATCATATAATTATAATGAAGTATATATATATTGCATCGAAATGATAATCTAGATTTCAGACGAATGTATTTCACCCAACGAGAACGCGGACAATATTCCTGGCGAAGAAATCTTACCAATAAATGATCCAGCTTATCCCGCAACATGGATTATTAATGACAAACTTCGTGACCATATAACTCGGAATGGTTTCGATCAGAACAGCAATACTGATTTTTCTAAGTCTAAAAGGATGTATAATGACTCAGCACGCTACTTTTCGGCTTCTTCCTTTCACCGATCACTCTTGAACGGTGAAAAAACTTTACGACCATGGCTTGCGTACTCCGTTAGCAGAGGCAGAATTTATTGCGTTCCATGCCTCTTATTTGGGGAGAAATCTTCTTTCGCCAACGATGGATTCAACGTCTGGAAGAATGCTGGACATCGCATCACACTTCACGAAAATTCCAACGGTCATCATGATTGCAGTACTCAATTTAATGACAGAGCTCAAATCGGAGAATCGATGTAGATATTACACTTTTACATGAAAAAGAAGTCTCTTACTGGAAAGAGACTTCTTCTGAAGAGAGTCGTGGCCGTGATAAAAGCTTTAGCCTCACGAGGACTTCCATTCAGAGGTGACGACTAAAAATTCTGTTCACATCATAACGACAACTACTTGATGCTACTAGAATTAATGGCTCAATTCGATCCGTTCCTCGCCGAACACACAGTTACTCACTAAAGTAAGTACACACGTAGTATGTTCGCGTTAATTCTGAAATAAATTAGCTTATTTCATATAAAATAACAAAATTAACTTTATTTCAATTAAGGAAAACTTCAAACTTTAAAAATCAAAGATTACTTGAAAAATTTTCATTTAATATTTGGTAGGATACCCTCTGGCCTTCAAGACTGCATTGAGTCTATTTGCCATTGACTGAACCAATTTTCCAGTTGTTTCTGAGGTTATTTTGCTCCACTCTTCTACAAGGACTAGTTTTAAATAATTTTTATTGTTGATTTGGTGTGTTGGTATATGACGATCCAAATGTTCCCATAGATGTTCTATTGGGTTCATATCCGGCGATTGAGGTGGGGTTTTGAGTTGCTTAGGCACATTGCAAAGAAGCCACTCCCTGACAATGAGAGCAGTATGTTTGGGATCATTATCCTGCTGGAAGATGAATGACCCCTCAATACCCAAATTGATGGCGCTTTGCTTTAAATTTTCTTTCAGAATATTATTCCATCAATTATAACCAAATTTCCCACCCCATTCGCCCCCATACACCTCCAAACCATTACTGAACCTCCTCCATGTTTTACTCTGCCAGCCATATTGTTAGGATTAAGTTCAGTATTTGATTTTCTCCATACTTTTCCACGTCCATCGGATTAATGAATATTGAACTTGCTTTCGTCAGAAAAAATTACGTTGTTCCAAAATGTATGATCGTATTCTTGGTGCGCCTTTGCAAAATCTATGCGCTTGCGTCGGTTGATTTCGTTTACAAAGGGCTTCTTTCGTATATTACGACCATGGTATCCTGCGCTATATAGGATACGTCGAATAGTTTGAGGGTTACAGTCTATCCCAAGATCATTTTGAATCTCGGATTTAACTTTAGGAGCACTTTTTTTGGGATTTTGTTTTATTTTGCGAATGATTATTCGTTTTTCAGCATCAGTAAATGTGGCTGGGCGACCAGAACGGCTCCTATTTTTGACCAACCCGAAAGTTTCATACTTTTTTATAATCTTTTGAACAGTTGACGCACTTTTTTGAACAATTTTTCCAATTTTACGAGCTGATTTATTGTCTTTATGATATTTAATTATTAGTTCTTTTAAGTCCATTGAAATTTCTTTTCCTCTGGGAGCCATTTCTAAAACTTAGTCCTTATTAATCACTCAACAAGTTTTTAAGTAATTATTGAAATTGATTTTTATATTCCTAACATAAAATTTGCCACTTCACTTTGGTTTTGGTTTAAACCACACGGTATTTATCCAAAAAACGCACGCTGTGTACTAACTTTTGTTATATGAAAAATGATGACATCTCAATTAAAACGCTACAGCGTCTAACGGGAACAAGATATACTGATATTTTTTAGCGAATAATACAATGCAAACATAAACTGAATCAGCAATTGCAGATAAGACATATAATATACAGAATAAGCTAATATTGGCTTGGAGTTCAAAGGCAAACGGGGTGTGTACTTACTTTAGTGAGTAACTGTATTACCAGATTTGGGAATAAAGGTAGCGGCAAAACAAATTATCTATCAAAAACAAGTTTATCGATCTTATGGGGAAAAAAGTTCTGGACGAAATCGTCAAAGAAATCAAGATAGCCAAATACTATTAGCTGATTGTCGACTCTTCTCTTGATATTTCTCATGTGCATCAGCTTTCATTCATCATTAGATATGCAAAAGATAATGGAGTTCCCGTAGAGCGTTTTCTTCAATTCATCGAAAATCCAAAACACAAGGCTGAGAATCTCAAAAATGCTATTCTGTCAACGCACGAATCTCTTAGCATCAACATCAACGATTATCGAGGACAAGCGTACGATACCGCTGCAAATATGTCTGGGCCGTACACAGGGCTTCAAGCGAGAATCAAAGAAACCAACAAATACGCCGATTATACGCCTTGTGCTGCTCATTCTTTAAATTTAGTTGGAAAACATACGGTAGAAAGTTGTCCAACGGCCGTAACGTATTTTGCAACGATCCAAAACGTGTATAATTTTTTTTTTGCACAACCCACCGCCGGGAAATCTTGACGAAACACTATGCAAATTCTGAATATGGATGCATCGTTACTGTGAAGTCACTTGTTGGTCAGCTCAAGATGATGTCGTTCACGCCCATGAACATCATTTCCCAGAAGTCATCTCAGCTTTAGAAGAAATAGAAGATGATATAGTTGAAAAAGGTACGACGCGAAACGAAGCATTCGGTATTCGATAACAACTTGAATCATTAGAAACTACATTTATGCAACAGTTGTGCAGCTTCCTGTTATCTTCCATGAATTCTGTGAGTAAAAGTTACAAAATGTCAAGACAACTATTTTTGAGGTCGTTGAACTTTTAGAAGGGCTAAATAAAATGATTTGTGATACGCGTAATGATTTTGATTCGTATGAAAAAAAAGCGCTCGTCATTTCCAAAAACAAAGAATATAAAACGGTAATTACGCGAAAAAGGACGAGAATTTGTTGGTCGAGAAAACTTTGGAATAAATACCTTCAACGTCATTTTAGACAAAATTTTTTCTGAATTAGAAAAAAGAGAAAAAGCGTACAAAGTTTTTCGTAAAAAATTTTCAGTCATTACAGATATGCATCGTTTGAATGAACAAGAAATTCGTGAAAAACCAGCTCAATTAATAAATTTCTACGATCAAGATATCGAAGCATCGTTCGAAAATGATTTTATTTAAAAATTATTGCGTTAAAAAGAATATAGAAAAAAATTCTCCTATGGATTTGCTCAAATTACTAAGAAGCAATGAGCTCCACACAGTTTTTTCGAATGTTGATATAGCGTACCGAATGCTCGTTTGCACACCCGTATCAAATTGCAGCGCTGAAAGATCATTTTCCGTACTGCGGCAAGTCAAAAACTACTTAAGATGGTTCCACATCGATTAAACGCGCTCGCTTTGTTAGCTATAGAGTCAGATTTGCTTGTGTCTTTAGATTTTGATTCCGTCATCGATGAGTTTGCTTTCCGAAAATCGAGACGTAAAAATTTTAACTAATGAGCAATACTCTTCGAAAACAATCGCATACATAATGGTAATTGCTCAATGTATCATATACTTCATGATTATTAGGATACTGATTATAATAAAATAAAATATTTGCTTTCAAAAAGGTGCATTTTATTTATTGGAAAACTTTTGTACCAAACTTATTCCACCATTGAAGAAGTTTCGCGATGGGAGGGGGGGTCAATTTTCGCAACTGCCTAGGGGCGGCAAATTTCTAAATCCGGGTTTGAATATAGAATATAATAATTGTTGCTAGAACATTATAGTAATGAAATATAATAATATTATATATACAATATAATATATAATATAATAATATAAGAATAACTTAAAAATGTAGTGAGCCAAGGCGCACAAATTAGGCGCGCACCATTTTGGCTCACAACACCTCCACCACTTACAAACAAAGATTTGGTGTACAAAATTAACCATACAAATTCATTCCGCATACTTCAGATAATTATAGGATATATTCTGCGCTTTATAAACCACACGAGATAAAAAAAGGAGTTAAGGCAGAAGCAAATAGTTCTAACTCCCACCGAGATAGATCACGTCTCAATAGTAATTGCTAAAGGAATTCAAATTTCCAACTTTGAAGATGAAATCAAACATCAAACAAACAAACACCATTTTTAGACGTTCTATGTGTTGGAGACCGCTTGGAAACGTCAACATTACCATTCGACGTCAAGCATTAAATATTGCTGCCATACAACGACTTTATAACAAAACTATTGATACAGATGATTCATACAAAAAATCGCCATTGCGGAAGCCAAGCTCTGTTAACCATTATAAGACAGAGATTTTGGCCAATAAAACGAAAATTCATGGAGCGGTCAACTGTTAAAAATTGTGTAAGATGTACCAAGGCCAAACCAAAACTATTTGGTAAAATTGTGGGCAACCTCCTTTCAACAAGTGTCACGCCAGCAAGACCATTCATCAATTCAGGCGTTGACCCTTATGGACCGTTTTGGGTTCACTTTTAGGTCAGAGGAAAGAGACCACAAAAGGGTTATATAGCAGTATTTCGTAAATTTGCAAGAAGTGCAGTAGATTTGGAATTAGTCAGCGATCTATCGACTGACGTATTTCTTGGAGCATTAAGACGCATCATAAGTGCTGTGACAACGCAACAAAATTTGTTGGTGCCAAAAGTCAACTAGTAGAGCTTAATCAAGCAGTTCCTTCCAACGAATCTCGAGTTTCAATTATAAAGGAGTGCAGCGGAAGAGGCATAACTTTTCATTTTTAATATGATGTATACACCGAGTCAATTGTATTTTTATTTCAATATCCTTAAGAGAAGTCAGACATAACAGGGCTGCCATTTATGTTATAACAATGCTAAGTTTTTACATGAAATTTACGTATTTAATGCATAACAATTTTATTCCTCCAGCCGCAATATCAGCTAAACATTTACTCATCAGAAGTGTGAACTTCCATTGCATCTCTTACACATGAAGAATTAAATAATGTAATCATCGATGATAAAAGAATCTTGGATTCTAGACCCATCAGCCCGATTTTCGAAGAATTTTGGAAGCGCTGGTCACGGAACTATTTGTGCAAGCTCCCATAAATAAAAATAGGTGGAAAAACAAACAATATCCGCATTGGTTAAATGGCCTCTGTGGCGAATAATACATACTTATCAAAGCAACGATGGCTTAGTGAAAGTAGTTAATGTCAAAACCGAAACAGGAATTCTAAAACGTTACCATTACCTATCAATTTCGAAAACAACGCTGATCAAGTCCAAAACAGGAATTAGAGGAAGTACCAAAGTAAAAACAACGACTACCAGATGTCTCAAATATCTTGACATTGATCACAACACTGATGATACTGTAGATAACAGTAATGGGCTCTCCAATATAAGTCAATTGTTTTGCATCACAACTTGGCATCCACTTTGAAGGCATAGGAACAGCTGCCATCCGCTTACTGAAATTTACTCATATACTACAATTTACAACCTTATTGGACTGAAGCGGCCTTATTGTTAAACGGAACAAGGACTCTACGTCGACTCTTTCAAAAAATGAAGCAAAACGGCACTTGTAGTAAATTAACTAACACTTCCGAACGACTATAGAACAAGTTGCGTTTGGATGACAAGTTATTCACAGGTAGTCGAGTCAGAAGAGGGGCAATTAATTTCGTCGAGCGAATTCTCGAATTGTTCTTGAGAGTAATCGCAAATTGACCTCAAAGCTTCCACACGAAAGGTATGGTATATCCAAAGTGAGTATATATTTTGACAACTATGCACTCTAGGTCCACTTCAAGTCAATTGCATGGTCAATTGTGGGCTGTACAAATAACACCTACGATATTAGGCTTGATAGGCAATTTACGGAGAATGTTTTCTCTACCCGATCTCTCTCAGTACGTTTCCAAAGTTTACCGAAACATTGCCGTCACAAAATCCAACTAATTTCGTTTCAAGCCCGTTTTCGAGAATAATTTTTTCAAGAAATTGGAAATAATGTCCGACTGTTCGCCATTCCGTTCACTGTATACTATAACACGAACTTTCACAACACTTTTTGGGAGAACCATTCGAAAGAGAACGGGAAACATCGTGGAACGATTATTGGACGTTTCAGTAGAAATGGTAATAAATCTCAATTTTTTCAAATCTTCTTTCAGCAGCTCGAATGAATAGGGAGCAAATAAATTTGAAAAATATTCGTCGAGCAACCTCTAGATCTGAAAATAAGGATATGGTCTGATTACAACCGGTGTTTTTTACGTACGTATACGTACGTACGAATGGTTTTCTATAATCGTATGCCCACATACATTTCCAAGCCGCATTTTTTAAATGGTCTTTACTTGGAGCGGCAAAAAAATCACTGATATTTTTGTTCGCGAGTGCTGCTTTGACAGTACCTGTGTGTTGTGTTCATAGGTTTTTAACTTTCGTACATTCCAACAGTAAAAGTGAACACAGAATCACATTTGCTACAGCGAACTTTCGATTCGTCATTTTTTCTTTGCAAAAATGGATATATTTTTTAAATCTCATCACTAAAAGTGCACGTTCGTTTTTTCGGAGGTATTTTCGATTATTAAATTGAAAAAAGAGTGAATAAACAAACAGTTCATACTCACGATCGGAACAAAGGAAATAGAAAAATGAATCACTACGATCTCTGTGCAAAAATATTATTTTGTATTGACAACAAATGATAACTCATACTGAATTCGGGCTTTTTTACCAAATGACAACAAATGAATAAAAAGACAATGACATAAATTCAAGAGCAATGTTGGTATCACATGCTCTCTATCTAAAATTCGTATTTGGATTTTTTACTTATTTTCTTTTTTTTTCCACAAAACGAAATTAAAAAATTTAAAATATCGTGGAAAATTGGAGAATATCTGGAAATCTTAATAAAATCGTAACAAAACCGTAACAAGACCGAAAATCGTAATAGTTACGACAAAATCGTAACGGATGGTCACTTTAGTCTAGACCTAACGTCGTGCGAATCGTACGAAGTACGAAACATATTTCGATAAGAAATCTTTTTTGTAATGCCACGAATTTTAAGAGAAGTATGTACAAGACCACAAAAGTATATACCAAATATTAGAAATGGACGCAGTACCCGAAGTTTGTCAGCAGATAAGTCACCCATTATTTGGGTTAATAACTTGGGCTTGTAACGGAAACAATGTACACAGCCTAGCACAGTTTCTGCAAGCTTCTTGAACATTAACAGCTTTTGGACCAGCCTGATGGTTTTGAAAATGCAGATGACAGATATACGTTTTTATGAAATGCGAATTCTTTAATAGAAGCAAAGGAAACTTGGCATAGTAGGAAATGGGTGCATTAAGAAGACGACCACCTTCTCGTATATAGGATGCAGGAACCAACCTCGATTGCCGACGAGCCAGGCCGAATTCCAATACGTGCAACGGCGCCCTAACATACGAAAATATACACTTTGTATGCTACAGAGAGGCATAATAATTTTGGAAAATTCCTCCAAAAAGGGATTTGAAATAAATCAGTAAATATGTGGCACTTATAAGCCCCACATACTTATTTTAGCCGGTTCCGAACGGCAGAACCCTTGTGACATCACCTTTTCGGGGCTTTGCACAGAGTTTTTTTAGAAGCTTCTGCATTTCAAATTGTTACTTCCGGAAGAATTACCAAATCCTTGCCGATGGATGGGCATCGTTCGAAAGAACAATCTTTTTAATATTAAATCTATGTGTTCAGTCGCCGTAAAGCTTTTTCATTAGTTTCTATTCATATATTATCTTAGTATTCATGTACCTTCTTGATAAGTACTCTTAACTATCAATTATTGTATCCCAATATTCATTGTGCTAATAGTTTGACACTGCACTAATTATCTATACTAAATTAAGGGTTCAATTCCAACAACCGAATATGTAATTCTCTTTCGTAATTTTGCAATTTTGCATTTCTCGTCGTTTAGACAATTCATAAAAATTGAATTTTTTACATACATCGTGAAGAATCAAATAGCCTTTTTTGATTTCTTCCATTGGCGACCGTGACAGGACATGTAAGACCTCGATATATTTAAAGGCATTTAGAAATGATCTTGGACAACGTTTTGTAAAAAAAAGGCAGTAAGAAAAATATCGAAAAGAAGCCCACGCGGCAAATTCACGATATTCCTTCGACTCATAACTGTAACAAGTCACTATGGCCGAAGCAAAAATCGCTAAACAAAAAATTAAACGTGTTACAGTTATTGCACAACAACAACGTGTCAAGGAATTCACCGATTGCAAATTAGCCACTGCATCGGTTGAGGAACTTGCTACCAGACTCCAGGCGCTTGAAAAGTATTATGTAGAATTTCAAATGATTCAAGCCAATTTAGAGAAGTTGGAGGGCAGTGACATGCAACAACTGCAGAAATGCCGAACTTGCAAACGTAACCATCACACCCTTCTCCGCAATAATATATTTTACATAAATACACCCCCTTCTCCTGAATCGGCTTATTGTATTACTCCTAAAAGTGATTGGCAATTACATCCACACATTTTACCAAAAAAAAACCGCTTCAAGTAGCCCTGCACTCGCTGCAAATAAGGTCAATGAACGCTAGCACTCTTACTTCTACAGCGCATAATTCCACGTTTACGGTTCTTCTCGATACTACGCTCATTCATATTGTCAACAAATGGGGATTTCCAATTCCTTGCAGAGCATTACTAGACTCTGGATCTCAGTTAAATTTTGTCCCAGAGCATGTCGCTGTCCAGCTGGGCATAAAACGTCAATTAGCTGACGTTGAAATTTGCGGCATTGGTAAAACTAGCGCATCAGCTCGTCATTCTGTTACAACAATAATAAAATCCAACACGTCTGCTTATTCAGCTGAGTTTACATTTTTGATATTGCCACGTATTGGTAAAAAGAAAAGATCAAGTGCCTGAGTGGCGGTTTAAATCCCGGAGCCTCTTCTTGTCGTGATGGAAATGGGAATCTGGTTACAGATGTCCAGAGTGTACTGAGCCTATGGAGGGAACGCTTCTCCACGTTACTGAATGGCGATGCTACGAACAATTCCGCCAGTGAAGGAGATTGCCCGATAACCCCAATTACAGACGATGGTGTTGATATTCCACCACCCGACCATGACGAGGTTGAAACGGCCATTTTAAGGCTGAAGAACAACAAAGCTGCAGGTGCTGATGGCCTGCCTGCCGAGTTGTTTAAGACCGGAGGCGATGAGCTGCTCACCCGCATGCACTAGCTCATAAGCAGAATATGGTCGGATGAAAGCATACCTGATGATTGGAGGCTCAGTGTTCTCTGTCCTGTACATAAAAAAGGAGACCCCACAATTTGCGCCAACTACCGTGGAATAAGTCTCCTGAGCATCGCATACAAGGTTCTATCGAGCGTACTGTGTGAAAGGTTGAAGCCTATGATCAGCAACCTGATTGGACCTTATCAGTGTGGCTTCAGACCTGGTAAATCCACCATCGACCAAATTTTCACACTGCACCAAATCCTGGAGAAGACCCAAGAAAAACAGATCGACACACACCACCTATTTGTTGATTATAAAGCCGCTTTCGACAGCCCGGTAAGGGATTACCTCTATGCAACAATGTCTGAGTTCGGTATTCCTGCAAAGCTCATTCGACTATGTAGAATGACACTGCATAACTCCCGTTGTGCAGTGAAAATTGGGAAGGACCTCTCCGCACCGTTTAATACCGAACGGGGTTTCAGACAAGGTGATTCGTTATCGTGCGACTTCTTCAATCTTATTATGGAGAAAATAATACGAGCTGCTGATCTACGACATAATGGCACAAAAGTGTCATGCTGTTAGCTTATGCCGACGATATTGACATAATCGGCATGAACACTCGAGCAGTAAGTGCAGCATTCTCAGAGTTGGAAAGAGAGTCGCGTCGGATGGGTCTCACGGTGAACGAGGGCAAGACGAAGTATCTAGTGTCAATTAACAAAGAGTCCCGGCGTCTTGGACAGCACGTCACTGTTGACAACTACGCTTTTGAAGTAGTAAGGGACTTTGTCTATCTTGGAACCAGCATTAACAGCAGTAATGACGTCAGCTTGGAGATTATGCGTAGGATAACTCTTGCTAACAGGTGTTACTTTGGGCTGAGTAAGCAATTGAGAAGTCGAGCCCTCTCTCGAAGAACGAAAACTACACTCTACAAGTCTCTCATCATGCCTGTCCTAACATATGGCGCTGAAGCCTGGACAATTTCCACCTCATATGAGCGAATGCTTGGAGTTTTCAAGAGAAAAGTCCTACGCAGGATCTATTTGCGTTGGTGGCGAGTACCGAATAAGGTACAACCATGAGCTGTACGAGCTGTATGCCGATATTGACATAGTAAAGCGCATCAAAATCCAGTGGCTGCGCTGGCTAGGTCATGTCGAGCGAATGGAAGAACACGAACACGCTCCAGCTAAGAAGGTGTTATATTCGAAACCCGCTGGAGGACGACGCAGAAGAGGAAAACCTAACCAACGGTGGAAAGACCAAGTACTGGAGAACCTGACGGCGCTAGGAATTTCTAACTGGCGCCAGCTAGCGAAGAACAGAGATGGCTGGCGAAGCATATTATTTTCGGCCTAAATCGATATTCGGTTGTTATGGCCACATAAGTAAGTAAGTAACATATTGGTGAACATTACCCAGAATTTCATTTTGACATATCCCAATGGAATGTACCAGCAGATTTACACTTGGCTGATCCTACATTTTACAAGTCCCAAAAAATCGATGTACTATTGGGCGCTGAAATCTTTCTTGATTTATTAATTAACGAGCAAATCCGGTTAGCTGATGATTTACCTCTTCTTCAAAACACGAAGCTGGGGTGGATAGTTACTGGTAGAATCTCTGCAACAAAAAAGCTCAGTTTACAGTGCAGCTAATTGTCTACACCATCAGTTGCTTCTTTAGAAAAGCTACTTCGGAAATTTTGGGAAATCGAAGCTCATTCTAATCACAACAAAATTATGACGTCAGAAGGAAATTTCTGTGAATCTCATTTCGTATCGACATTAAAACGAACAGAAACAGGTAGATTTATTGTCCGACTACCATTCCGAGAGCTGCCATCCTCATTAGGAAATTCGCTCGTAGCAGCAAAACGTCGGTTTTTCTCATTGGAACGCAGATTTTCTAATGAACTTTTCTTAAGAGAGCAATATTCTTAGTTCATGCGTGAGTATGAGTCCTTGCACCATATGAGTCGAGTAGGAGAAGCTAGCAGGTTTATGTCAGACAAATACTATTTTCTACCACATCATTGCGTCATAAAGGTCGACAGTTTCTAAACGAAAGCAACTTCCACCGTGTCACTCAATATCATTCTCATGACCAGACCTACTGTTCAAGCTGATTTGTTCTTTGTTATTACTCGTTTTCGAACATATCGCTATGTTTTTACATCTGACATAAGCAAAATGTATAGACAAATACTAGTGGATCCTAAAGACTGTAGCTATCAGCTAATTCTATGGAGGGAAAATTCACTCAACCAGCTTGGAGTTTACCAGTTAAATACTGTTACATACGGCACATCTGGTGCGCCATGTTTGGCCACACGTTGCCTCACGAAACTAGCCGAAGATAATTGTCGAAAATATCCATCAGCTTCTACAGCGTTATTTTTAGAAACGTACGTAGAAATTCGACTTGCGCAAATACTGCTCTAATGCTCCTGAGCTGTTAAAGTTAATACCAGAACAGGATAAGGAACCATTCTTAAGAATCGGTTAGGTCTGATTTGGCATCCCACTGTTGACAAATTCGCCTACCACTTTGCCTTTACACGGCCAGACATCACTACAAAGAGAACAGTGTTATCGGATCTTGGTAAAATATTTGATCCCCTCGGCTTGATTGGACCTGTCGTAATGCTAGGAAAGATTTTTATGCAGCTCCATTTCTCGTGGGATCAACAACTGCCTGAAGACTACGAAAAGCGATGGAACAATTATGTACAGCAACTGCAAAACTTGAACTCATTACAAATTCCCAGACATTTGCTGTCTTTAGTGGTAAGGAAATTAGTACAGCTTTATTCGTTTTCAGATAGCAGCGAAGCAGCTGTTACCTGCGCAGTATTGATGTCAACAACAAGGTCACCGTGCAGTTACTAAGCTCTAAATCGCGTGTAGCGCCATCAACATCAACATCAATTGCTAAATTAGAAATATTGAAATATTCTTCCCATGCCTATAGAAGATAAATTTTTCTACACCGAATCCAAAATCGTGCTAGCTTGGATAGCAAAACCTTCTTATACATGGACAACATTCGTCGCAAACAGAGTGGCAAAAATCCAAGAACTTACACGCAATGAAGAATGGAGCTACGTCAACACCAAGAAAAATCCTGCGGACATCATATCACGCGGCGGAGTACCCGTCCAGAATTTCTACACTCAGCAGTACTAATGCGCCCTAAGCAGCCATAATCAGATATATAAAATGTCGACCAAATAAGCTTGCGCTCTTAGCATCGAAACCAGCATACAGTGACCTGACAGCAGACATAAAGCATCGTGAATCGCTGCATCGACTCGAACGCATTGTTGCTTATTGCCTTCGGTTTGTAAAGAATGCTAAAGCGTCAGCAGACAAACGTATTATAGCGCGGTTAACCATAGCCGAGTTGGAAGCAGCACTTACAGCTTTAATTCGCAATACTCAGCGCAGTCATCTCGTAGAAGAATATAATTCGTTATTAAAAAATGTCAGCGTCGAAAAATCTAGCAGAATCCAGAGTTTGGACCCATTCCTAAGTTCTGAAGGACTCATCCGAGTCGGCGGGCGTCTTCAGCACAGTAATCTAAAATATCGCTCAAAACATCAAATTTTTTTACCAAAAAATTGTACAAAAATGTTAATTTCTTCTTATCATTTTATGCACTTACACGCTGGCCCGCAAACGCTTCTCTCAATATTGCGCCAACGCTATTGGCCTATTGATGGGAAAAATCTCAGCCGCAACTTGGTGCATCGGTGTGTGAGGTGTTTTCGCACTAAACCAACTAAACAAGGAACGAGTACAACCTGGACGCGCTTTCCTTACAACAGGTATTGACTTTTGCGACCCTGTTCCAATACATTCGCAAATCCGTGGAAGAGCGCCAGTGAAAGCGTACTTGGCAATATTTGTATGCTTCACTACAAGAGCTATCCATATAGAAGTAGTGAGCGATCTCTCAACCGCAGCTTTTATTGCAACCTTGCACAGTTTCATTGCTCGCAGAGGGCTTTGCACAACCATCATCAGCGATATTGCTACAAATTTTATGGGAGCGAAAAACGAACTTGCTGACTTACATCGTCTCTTTCAAAATGAATCCCATCAAGAGGAACTGCAGCAAATATGCCAAACGAATCTCATAACCTGGCGCACAATTCCGCCAAAATCGCCACACTTCGGCGGATTGTAAGAGGCTGCTGTTAAGCCGGCAAAACATCACTTGGTGAGAGTCGTTGTGAATGCTACGCTATCATTTGAAGAACTCACGACTATCACCGCTCAAATCGAGGCGATTTTAAGCTCACGTCCACTCACTCCGCTTTCATCAGATCCCTCAGACTTAGAAGCTTTAACACCGGGTCACTTCCTCATCGGAGAGCCTCTCACTTCATTCCCGGAGCCAGATCTGACTTTCGTTAACTGCAACCGATTGTCTCGATTTCGTTGCTTGCAACAGCTACAATAACTTTTTTGGCATATGTGGTCAAGAGACTACCTGAATTTGCTCCAGCAGCGTTATAAGTGGACATCAAAGCTACCACTTTACAGCCAAATGCTCTTGTGCTAATTCAAAACGAGAACCTACCACCATACAAGTGGCCACTTGGTAGAGTTTTGTCAACAATCCCTGGAAAGGATGGAGTTCATCACGTTGCTGAAATAAAAACACAGCACTGGGTCTACAAACAAGCTATAGTTAAGCTATACCCTTACCTATCGTCGATTGAAAATACCGAAGTATATTTCAAGAAGGCCGGCATGTTCAGTCGCTGCAATGCTTCTTCATTAGTTTCTATTCATATATTATCTTAGTATTCATGTACCTTTTTGATAAGCACTCTTAACTATCAATTATTGTATCCGAATATTCATTGTGCTAATAGCTAGACACTGCACTAAATAACTATACTAAACTAACGGTTCAATTCCAACAACCGAACATGTAATTCTTTTCTAGTTCTAGTAGTGAGTTCTTTGTCTCTCAAATTTCTCAAATTCTTGATGTATCTTTGGCTCTATACCTCCAAACGTATACACCTCCAAACTTGACTTCGTTATAAGCGAACTTTAGACTTCGACTTTGCAAAAAAAAGAAAAATTATGATAACGTTGGCCGTTTGACTGCTTACGTAAATGCAGCCATATGCTCTCATAGAAGCGAAACCGTGAATCTGACAGTTTGAATTCGAATGCGAATGTATATATAAATGATGGACAGATTTGCTTTGAAATTATTTCAACAGGTACGGAGGAGCAATGGAATCGATTCATCTCAATCAAGGTTATGAATCCAAAGCTCTTGCAATAATATTTAAGCATTGGTAACTACTGGAGATAGGAGACAAACAAACAGGGTCAAACAGACGAACGGAAACGGACAGAATATTCCTTTTGGTAGCTCGAAGTCATTAAATCGATGTGATTTTTCAGATTCTTCTCTGTTGAAAAGATCATGGTGGTTCGAAAACCATTTTGCAAGTTGAAATCCGGCTGATTTTAAATTTGCGGCTTGTGGAAGCTAGTGTCAGTTAATTCCACATTTGGAGGAATATTTCAATCTTTAATGCTGACTTTGTAATCATGATGATAATCTGATATTGATTTCAAAATCTAAAAATCTGCTGAGAATTCATGTCGTTCAGTCGCGATATTACAAAAGCATTTAATTTTGTCCGAACTGTTGTATTCGCTTAGCCAATTTCAATCACGTTTAGTGATTTTTCCTCTTTTCGAATCAGCAACTTTTGCGCTAACTCATCTGTCATAAAGTTGTCTTGAGACCTAGAATCATGGAGTGTACTCCCCTCAATTGGTTTTGACTTGGACTACAATTGTGGCTGAAATCACGTGATCACAGTATTCACTTATATGCATGGTATTCGAGTCCAAGGCTGAATTGACGCTGGCATAGTTTCAAAGGATTCTGCATGTTTATGCAAAAGTGTGTGGTGGGAACGATAACATATTCTACACAGAAGCAATTTATGCACAGCGGGACAGACTTTGGGAACTCAAATCTCTGATGTACATAGAGCGAGAAAAAAGACGGGCATGCATTTATATAATGTTCTTAGGAGTTGAAATGTAAGCATATTGGGTTTTTTGCGGTTTCGTTCGACCATCTCATCATTGGAATTAAATTCGTTTGTTGCTGGATTGGATTTTGACGTCGCTTCATCAACAGACATGTGCTGATATCTTTTATTGAGAGCTGATTCGCAATCGCTCTACAATGGTAGCTTATCATAATCTAGCTGTTATTTTCACTTTTGCCGTGTTGTGGAACCAACCTTCGACATAACCACCTGGATTATGATATCATATGAAATGCTTTTATCATCATCTAGGGACAGTAGAGAGTAATATACAGCTGATACTGTATCAATCGTGCTTCGCTGCGAAAGAGAAGATGGCTTGCCATACTGGGCATATTGAAATGATTTGAAATTTTATCGAAAAGTATTTTGCAAGTCGCAAAAGGTTGTCATAAACCCTTTTGCGACTTGCCAGCGCCTTTGGTTAATTTTCCTGTGGCATTTGGTAGACCTTTACTCATCCCAGAGCTTAACCAGAAAGACAAGAGATTAAATAATTGGATTTCTCTATGTCAGGATTTGTTGGTTCATTGTGAAATAAACTTTCAAAAAGACTCATGAAGTTTTTGAACTCGAGTATTTGTTCATAAACTTCGGTGAAGCCATTTTAGGCAAACACGAGCTATATGCTTGCTAGAGATCTTCCAATGATCCACGAGGATCATTGTTTTCGTCAATATCTGTAATCTTGGACTAATATTGCATCAGTTTCTCTACGCATAAATTTATAATCTCCAACCGGTATTCGGCTTTGATTGGATTCAGGGGATATTGTCTTATCTATAAGTCTATTCTTAAGCCGAACAATATCCTTTTCCGCTTTAGATATCTTCTTTTTAAAAATTAAGTGATTCTCAAAATTTTTTGAAGAAGTTTGCAACGGTGAAACGTTCAGTGTTGAAGAATATTGCCTTTTCTTGTGCATTTTTTTAAACGGTTTCGCTATGACTCAAATAATTTTAAATATAACTTGTGCTATCGAGTACGTGAACGAAAAATTATAAAATATATTCACTTAGTACAATAAAAAACGGAAGCATTACAGAAGACAGTTCGAACACTCGTGTGCAACTACCCGATAAATCTGGCCGGAACTGAACGTAAAACGAGTAAAGGAACTACTAGCACTGAGCAGACACGCGGTTAGTACAAGGTATGACAATTATGTATTAAGACTGCCCTAGAAAACACAATTAAAACACGATATCTGCTAATTTTTGGGTATATTTATTCGAAATATTCTCCTCCTGATTCAATACACTTACAATACTTAAATCAGGTGAATACGGCGGGTGATTCAACACACAGACCTGATTCCGAGCCAAAAATTGACGAACAATGAGTGCTGTGTGACTCGGTGCATTATCGTGCAACAGAGACCAAGTTTTTGGATCGCGGTATTCTGGTCGAACACGACGGATTCTGGATATCAAACGCTTCAAAACTTCGAGGTAACATACGGAAGTAACTGCTTGACCAGTTGGAACATTGGAATTCTTTGTGGATGATTCCTTTGTTATCGAAGAATGTGATGAGCATTGTTTTGAGTTTTGATGGAACTTTTCGTGTTTTTTTTTTTGGCTTGTGGTGAGCGACTCTCTGCCATCCACAAACCGTTTATGCCATATAAAAACATTTGATCTTGATAAACAAGCATCGCCACATGCTTGCTGCATCATTCCGAATGTTTCTAATGCACTTTTACCAATTTTTGCGTGGAATTTAATGACCGCTCTTTGCTCCCTGTTAAAATTTCAACATCAAACGAACACGTGTTTTGTAAAATTAAGATCAATAAACATTAAATGTCAACCAAATGCCATGAAATTTTGACAGTTAGTAGAGGAAGGTTGAAGCTTCAAAATGCTCACACATAGATGGCGCGGTTGGTTGCTGAGATATGCTTCGAGTCTTAATACATAATTGTCGCACCTTGTATGCTGGTGGGAATTAATACGGGGCATTGCCTTATAGATAGGCATGCAAACAGGCTAGGCATCATTGCACCTGACTACTGCCAGACCTGCGGCCACGAGAAAGAACCAGAGTCCATAACTCACCTTCTGTGTAAGTTTTCGGCCTTGGCTGGCCTTAGAATGACTCATTTGGGCAGTCACTTTATCCACAATCTTGCCGAGCTGGCACACTGTTAGCTGGGAAGCATATTTCCCTTTACCCGAAGTTCGGCTTGGATCCCAAGAGAAATGGGGTAACCCACCTGCGGCATTACAATGGGCCTCATTTGGCCTAAATGTGTCTGCGCAAGCGCACAGCCGCCTCAACTTAACTACCTTAGGTAGGTAGTTAAGTAATACAATGAACTAAAAAAATTAAATATTTATGATTAAGTCAAATTTCAACTGTTTCGATCACAATTTTGTTTAAATTTTCACAAGTAAATTTTTGTTCGTAAAGACGTCAATTTGCGAATTAAAATATCGATAAGACCTACTGTGCTTACGCTCTGTTCTGTATAATGCAATGAGAGTACGGTACCAAATGAAATGCATAACTGCAACACAATACCAACGAACAGAATAACTAGATCATCGTAGCGAGAACGAAAACAGATGTGGATCTAAGTATAATAATAAATATTATTGATTTCGACAAACAAATTATATTAAGGTGGCTGTGAGAGCAGAACGCATAAGTCGTAAATAACGGCTTTTATGCAACAATTAAAGTAATTTCTATATACATATGATATATAGCAATATATATATGTATATATATAAACCATATGTATAAGTTTTTGTACAATTGCATATAAGAATGTAAATACAAACAGATGCCAAAAGTGAAAGTTATTGTTGTTGACAAATGTTTTGACAAATGTTTAGCAGAAAATACAGCAGCAGAGTTAAGAGTAGCGAATATGATAGCAGCAGAGGTAAACCAGCAGAGACGACTGCATCAAAGCAAGCAGTACAGATGGCAACAGCAGAGTCGGAAACAGCAAGATGACTACAGCAGAATCGGAAACAGCAAGATGACTACAGCAGAAGCAAACAGCATGTACGACAGCAGCAGAGGCAAAGCGACGACGATGATGATGACGTTGTAATTAGATATCATGTCAAAATAGATTTTTTTTATACAGAAATATTTCGATCTGCTGTTATTCTAGGAAAATGATATGAAATGATATCGATATAAAATGAATTCAAAGTAAATCCACATCTTTCTTTTGAATTTTCCTTTTTTATATTTTTAGTTTGTACGTAAGTAAGCTTTCATTATTATTAATGGGGGCCCTCCATGTGGCGACCACCGGGCAACGTCTTCCTGGCACCCGCTGGGAGGCGGCTGAAGTGAGTGGCGAAAATCTCCTCGGTTAGAGGTTGTGCGTTGGGTTTGGGACCCGCCACATAAAAAACCCCCCCAATGAAAAAAACAAATATGCCTCGGAGAAGGACTACCGTTTTTGTTGATGACCCCCGCAAACGAAAAAAGGACCACGATTTACGGATATGCACCTGGAATGTCCGATCCCTTTATAGGGAGGGTGCCTCTATCCAGCTGGTTGATGTCCTCGAAAAATACAGAGCTGACATCACCGCTCTCCAGGAAATGCGATGGACAGGACAGGGCTGCTCCAAAAGAGCGTCCTGTGACATCTACTACAGTTACCATGCTGAAAGGCACGAATTAGGATGTAGATTTTTGGTCAGCAAGAGACTACGACATCTTGTCTCGCAGTTCACGCCTGTGAATGAACGGCTGGCCACAATCCGCATCAAGGCAAAATTTTTCAACATCAGCCTTATATGTGCCCACGCTCCGACGGATGAGAAGGACAATGTGACCAAGGAGAGCTTCTTTCAGCGCCTCGAAGAAGCTTATGACCGCTGCCCCCGCCACGATATCAAAATCGTGCTTGGCGACTTTAATGCCAGGGTGGGCAAGGAAGGTACCTTTGGTCCAACTGTCGGAAAATTCAGCCTCCACCAAAACACCTCCGATAACGGAATAAGGCTGATCGACTTCGCCGCAGCACGAAACATGGTAATTGGTGGTACCAGATTCCAGCATCTCGACATCCACAAAGCGACATGGCTGTCTCCAGATCATCGTACAAGAAACCAAATTGATCAAGTGTTGATTGACGGAAGGCATGCTTCCAGTGTGATGGACGTGAAATCGATCCGTGGTGCCAACATCGACTCGGATCACTACCTTGTTGCAGCTAAGGTGCGCACACGCCTATGTGTCGCAAATAACAAGAGAAGTCCCACACAGAGAAAGCTCGACGTCAGTAAGCTGCGATCACCAGAGACAGCAGATGCATTTTCCACTCGACTATCGGATCTGCTTATGCAGAACACTCCCCCACTTGATGATACATGCGCACGGTGGACACATATATCCCACTCCATGACTACTGCTGCCGAGGAGGTAATCGGTTACTACCGGCCTCTGAGGAATGAGTGGTATGATCAGGAGTGTCGCGACGCTACCGCAGAGAAAGACGCCGCCTACAGAAAAACCCTGCGTGCAGGCGTAACGCGAGCTGTTAAGGAGCGGTATAGAGAGAAAAGGAGTGCAGAGAGACGTCTTTTCAGGCGCAAGAAGAGGGAGTTGGAAAGACGCGAGTGTGAGGAGATAGAGATGTGTACCGACAAGAATGAGACTCGAAAATTCTTCGAAAAGATCAAGCGCCTGAGTGGAGGTTTAAATCCCGGAGCCTCTTCTTGTCGTGATGGAAATGGGAATCTGGTTACGGATGTCCAGAGTGTACTGAGCCTATGGAGGGAACACTTCTCCACGTTACTGAATGGCGATGCTACGAACAATTCCGCCAGTGGAGGAGAATGCCCGATAACCCCAATTACAGATGATGGTGTTGATGTTCCACCACCCGACTATGACGAGGTTGAAACGGCCATTTTAAGGCTGAAGAACAACAAAGCTGCAGGTGCTGATGGCCTGCCTGCCGAGTTGTTTAAGACCGGAGGCGATGAGCTGCTCACCCGCATGCACCAGCTCATAAGCAGAATATGGTCGGATGAAAGCATGCCTGATGATTGGAGGCTCAGTGTTCTCTGTCCTGTGCATAAAAAAGGAGACCCCACAATTTGCGCCAACTACCGTGGAATAAGTCTCCTGAGCATCGCGTACAAGGTTCTATCGAGCGTACTCTGTGAAAGATTGAAGCCTATGCTCAGCAACCTGATTGGACCTTATCAGTGTGGCTTCAGACCTGGTAAATCCACCATCGACCAGATTTTCACACTGCGCCAAATCCTGGAGAAGACCCAAGAAAAACAGATCGACACACACCACCTATTTGTTGATTATAAATCCGCTTTCGACAGTCCGGTAAGGGATTACCTCTACGCAACAATGTCTGAGTTCGGTATTCCTGCAAAGCTCATTCGACTTTGTAGAATGACACTGCATAACTCCCGTTGTGCAGTGAAAATTGGGAAGGACCTCTCCGCACCGTTTAATACCGAACGGGGTTTCAGACAAGGTGATTCGTTATCGTGCGACTTCTTCAATCTTATTATGGAGAAAATAATACGAGCTGTTGATCTACGACATAATAGCACTCTCTTCAATAAAAGTTTCATGCTGTTGGCGTATGCCTACGATAATGACATAATCGGCATGAACACGCGAGAAGTCAGTGCAGCATTCTCAGAGTTGGAAAGAGAGTCGCGTCGGATGGGTCTTACGGTGAACGAGGGCAAGACGAAGTATCTAGTGTCAACAAACAAAGAGTTTCGGCGTCTTGGACAGCACGTCACTGTTGACAACTACGCTTTTGAAGTAGTAAGGGACTTTGTCTATCTTGGAACCAGCATTAACAGCAGTAATAACGTCAGCTTGGAGATCATGCATAGGATAACTCTTGCTAACAGGTGTTACTTTGGGCTAAGTAAGCAATTGAGAAGTCGAGCCCTCTCGAAGAACGAAAACTACACTCTACAAGTCTCTCATCATGCCTGTCCTAACATATGGCGCTGAAGCCTGGACAATTTTCACCTCGGATGAGCGAGTGCTTGGAGTTTATGAGAGAAAAGTCCTACGCAAGATCTTTGGACCTACTTGCGTTGGTGGCGAGTACCGAATATGGTACAACCATTAGCTGTATAAACTGTATGCCAATATTGACATAGTAAAGCGCATAAAATCCAGCGGCTGCGCTGGCTAGGTCATGTCGAGCGAATGAAAAAACACGCTCCAGCTAAGAAGGTGTTATATTCGGAACCCGCTGGAGGACGACGCAGAAGAGGAAGACCAAACCTCCGGTGGAAAGACCAAGTACTGGAGAACCTGACGGCGCTTGGAATTCCTAACTGGCGCCAGCTAGCGAAGAACAGAGATGGCTGGCGAAGCATGTTATTTTCGGCCTAAATCGATATTCGGTTGTTATGGCCACATAAGTAAGTAAGTAAGTAACGTAAGTAAGGAAGTAAGTTTAACTTCTCTCTTTTTGTTTTCAGTATGTATGTACATTTGTTGTTTATAGTCTTCATTTTTGTTTTTTATTATTTGACTTGTTTATTTTAATATGTTAGTCACAATATCAAAAAAAAAAATTATGTTTACATAAGTTTAAAGGAGAAGCAGAAAACTATATTAAATTGAAATTACTTGAGATATTGAAACAAAATGTTAAAATCTGGATTAACATGAAACTAGAAACATATTGTAAATAAAAAAATGGTTTTTTAAACAATTTATGCTTTATGTCTTATGTTACTTTGAATTCAATGAAAAAGATGGTCACGAAGCCGGCGCCGTGCCTATAAGGGTTATTTTTATTGAGCCCGGCCAATGGCCGGCTATCAAGAAGACTTTTATCCGAAAAAACTGATAGTCGCGAAGCCGGCGTCTGGCTTATAATGGTTATTTTTTTTTTGGCACGGCCGAAGACCGGCTATAAAAAAACTTGTATCAGAAAATTCTGATGGTCGCGAAACTAAATTTGAAGACATACAGGTAATTCTATGGAAAGCCATCCATATTGAAAAAACTTCATGATGTATCAATTTCAAAAATAACCATTTTCTAAAAATATGTTTTATATACCATTGAATAGGTAATTGTATGGCCTTGAATATGATTATACATTTTTATAGGTAAATAGTGATTATTTTCGAAAAAAAATCGATTTAAAAAAAAATATTTTCCGAATTTGTTATTTTGATCATAACTTTTAAAATGAGTTATAAATGTTATACGTCACTGAAAAGCTATTAAAAAGAACTTTGATATCCATATTGTAATAAAAAATTGCGAACTTATTGAGTAATGTTGATCGCAAATTTGAACTTTGACCTTTGAACTTTGAGCCACGTATTATATGGGTGTTAGCGACAAACAATTTTTGGTTTTTTATATTCACAAAAATAAGCTCTATACGAAGGAATGAATGTTTTTTTTCTTTAAGTGGCTTATTCTGCACTTGTTCCACGAATATTTTTTGCAGCCCCTTATAGCGGTTTTTTGCATGCAGAAAGTTTTCTACAACTTCCAGTAAATATCTGTCGTTTTTTAATATCTTTTTTATTTGGTACGATCTCCTAAACTTTGGTGTAAGTTTCTTACTTACACCAAAGTCGGAATTTTTAATCATCACATAGTCTTGCTTTTTATATTGATGATTATATTGTTAAAATTCGTTTTATTCTAGTTTTGTAGATTTTTCTGACTTTTATATGCTTCGTTTCTTCGTTTCTTCTCTTCTAAGTTGCTCGAATTGTAGTTTTCATCAAAATTTTTTAAACTTTTTTTTAAAGAGATTTGTTACTTTGCTTCGCTGTTTGATACCAAAGAGTATTACAATTGGATATTCTTTATAGTTGTGTGTATGGTGTTGTTCATAACGTATTCGACCACATCTGTAACTTGGTCACAATGAACTTTATTTTCAGGATTTGTAAGTTTTGCAAACATTGCTCGAAGGCATCTATTTACCTTCTCCACTTGCCCATTGGCTTGGGGAGAGCCAGTTACCGCTTTTATATGTTTTATATTACATTATTCTACAAACTTACCAAATTCGTTAGAAGTAAAACAACTTCCCCTGTCGCAAATTATAATTTTTGATCGGCTGTGTGATTTGGAAAAACCGTAAATGGCTGAACCTCTTTAGTGTTCGTAGTTTTCGTAGGGTACAGTCTAACAAATTTTGTACATGCATCTGAGTAAAATGTACTTTTTAGCTCTTGCCGTATTATTAATTGGAAGTATTTCAAAGGGAGCAGTGTTTTTAGTTTTGTTATGTAAAAACCCTTCTTCACGGCCTGATTTAAAAAAAATGTAATACATTGCAAACGATTTTTACATGGGTTGCTGATTTTTCTCTTATTTTTGGAAACCAATCGCATTTAGCAATCAGATCTACAATTTTATCTATTCCTACGTAGCCAATTCATCATGTTATTTGTAAAGGACATGGTTTTTCATATCATTTGGAACATAGAAAAGTATTGAACCATCCTGTTTTTTCTTATAAACAATACCATTTCCCATATCGTATAATTGGTGTTCAGACATCTCCACATAACTTTTGTCTCCAGAATTATGGTATCTTTGTTTTATTTTTTTCGAAAGTATTTGATTCCAACACTAACACGTTATTGCACCGACTTAAAGCGTCTACGTGCTGCATACGTGTGCCAGGCCTACGTTCCAGAATATAGTAGTATCTTTGCAGCTCGAGGGCTTACCTTGATTTATTTCTTTTTTGCTTAGGATAATCGTGAGAGATTTGCAATGAGTAACAATTTTAAACTTTTTCCTATGCAAATAAACGCTAAATCACTTTAAGGCATAAATTATAGAGAACATTTCCTATTCAAAATTATGATATTTTGATTCAGTCTCCGAAATGCGTTTTAAAAAATAAAAAATTGGGTTAATTTTGTAATCTTTTTGTTTCAACCTTCAGGTCGTAAAGCGGGAGAAAAGGAGCTTCTAAAAGTTTTATTTTTAAAACCTCAAACGTTTTATGTTCTTCTTCGCTAAAATTAAACTTTTTATCTTTCCTCAAAAAGCCATAGAGTGGCTTGGCTAAAGTAGAAAAATCCTTTACGAATCTTCCAAAATATGAACATAGTCCTAGAGAACTTTGAAGTGTTTGTTACTTTGTAGGCACTGGAAAATTTCCGACTACTTATATGCCTCCGTCATCTGTGCGGGTACCCATTTATTATATACCCCAAATATTTGATTTCAGACTGCAGGAATTTGAATTTATCTAATTTGAGTTCCATATTGTTCTCAGCTGCAATACTTTACTTCAAATTTCTAAATGCTCTTTTTATGTTAGCGTTGCTACCATTATGTCAGCCAAGTATTCGATAAATTTATTGTCCCTGAAAATATCAGAAAAGATTTGGTTGAAGAATCTGTGAAAAGTAGTCGGAGCATTCTTCAAACCATTCTTTAATTCAAATTCAATTCAATTCTTGTATATTTATATAGGTTAGGTTATGTTATGTGGCTGCCCTCTCTATGAGAGGACACACTTATGCCAGAAATGTTCATTGTGATACCACAGAGCTTCTCTTCCAATACTGTTGTGCGTATTAAATGAGCTACGGCACTCACTTGTATATACATACGATATATCAATTTATAAACTCTTACTTCTTCATCTTCGGTGAATAGCTGCACTTTACGCTTTACCATAACAGGCCCCGCGCTCATGCTTTAGCTTGCGGTACTCAGCTGCAATTTGTACCTTTGAATTTCAATTAAAACAGCGTATGTCAACAATCTTGCGACGGTCGTTATTTGGTTTCAACTGAATATTTCCAAATGCCTTGAATAATTGGGACTTTTCGGGGTAGTATTAGATCTCTCCTTGAGTTCGAAGTCGAAGATTAGTGTTGTGTACTATTTTTCCACAACACTAACTTAATACCTAACGGTTAGACTCAAAGATATAACGCACAAGATTCGGACCTAAAACTAAGCTCCTAAATATCCTTCGAGACTTTAACACTGGTTAGCTGAAATAAAACAGGGTTAATTATACTTGCGCTTTTAGGTATTCACTTTATTCTTAGTACATTTCACTTTTAGTTATAATTACACTTTTAAACTAATGCTGGAGGGCCTCGTAAGGATCGTAGTATTTTACCATTGCTCACACGCTAACACTTCACAACTTAGAACAAGACTCACAATTGAAAAGCGACTGCCTTCAGTAAGCTGGCAGTTTATCTACCTTTTTTTTATTACTATCAACATATCGATCTACCCACATACCAACATATAACATACAATAATATATTCACACCACATGTGTATGTATGTGCATACACTATCGATTGACTCCACATTTGTATGTATGTACCCATTATGTGAGAAAGTAACTTTTTGATATTCACACACATGAGTAGTTCACGTGATTTTAGTTATCATGGAATGTCTAAACATTGTTGGTATACTTACGTAAGTGCAGAACTACGAATTGTGTGGGAAAGTGCTTTGTCAGCTTTTTCACACCCAACTGGAACTAAGTAATATTAGTATTGATTGTGCATATCACAACTTCGAGCAATGTTGGTATGTGTGGATAAATATGTATTTCACAATTTCGGGAAATATAAAGTGAGGCAAAGTATGCATATGAGAATATTTCATATATTGGTTCGCAACATTAGGAATACCTTCTACAGCATATTCTATAAATTCGTCATATTGCATGTATACAGGAGCAGCCAGTAACAGTTTGTCATTAAAATATTGTATAAAGTGCTCACAACATTCCACTTAAGAGCCCCAAATTTTCTACGCGTTACCAACTTATTTCCTTTTCTTCAAAAAACTCACTCAATTCTGCCATTATTTTGATATATTTCCCATTTTATGTTGATAAAATCTTCTTGTGAGTGTATAAAGTTAAGAGCTTTTCCTTTAAGTTTAGTGATAATTAATCTACGCAATTTTACTTCACTCAAGTCAAATGATTTCTTCACATGCCTTGCTTGCCTTGCTCCGTATTTTAAAACCAATACCTCCATCGTAATCTGGTAAAAATTCTTTAATTTCGTGCAGCGGCACACATTCGACTATCTCGTTATTGTATAGTGGCGACACCTCCAGCTCCACAAAAAGCAGCTATCTCTTTATATAGCAATGCCAGTTATTTGTTTTCGATTTGCTTTTGCTTTTCGTTGTTGCTGATTTTATTCATTTCACCCAATTTGTTGAACATTCTTTTGGTAGTGCGATTGTTCGTCCATTTGCTGATTCGTGTATTCACTCATTTGTTTTGAATGCTACCATTATGTTGTTGTTGATTCGCTTGATATTTCCGGCGTAAAGCGTCCTCCTATCGCCTTGATCTAGTTTCACATTCTTCAATAATATCGTCATCAGATGAGCATTTTCCACTTATGCCCGCTTCTATTTGATTAATTCGAAGAAACACCATGTGCCATGTTTGGTAAATTGAGGCCTTTTGCCCACTCGCGTAGCTGTCGGTTTGTATGTATTGATGGATCAAATATCAAACTATAAAATTAATGGCTTATTTGGATTTAACATTACAAAAATACTAAGATCCTACAGTTTTAATAAAATCGTAATACGTGGCTTCCCTGTGCACTGTGAGACAGGAATATACTCCGGGATTTTAACCGCTACTCGGGCGTTTAATCTTTTCGAAAAATTTTTGAGTTTCATTCCAGTCTCTACTCATCTCAATCTCCTCACACTCGCGTCTTTCTTGCTCTCTCTTCTTTCGTCAGAAAACACTTTCTCCCCACTCCTCCTCTCTCTGTACCGCTCCTTAACAGCTTGCGTAGCACCTGCATGCAGGCCTTTTCTGTAGGTGGCTTCTTTTTCTGCGATAGCGTCGCAACACTCCTGATCATACCAGTCATTCCTCAGAGGCCGTTAGAAACCGATTACCTTCTCGGGTGCAATAGTCATGGAGTGGGATATATGGGTCCACTGTTCACATGTATCATCAAGAGGGGGAGTGCGTATAAGCATATCCGATAGTCGAGTGGTAAAACCATTTTCTGTCTCTAGTGATTGCAGCTTATTGACGTCAAGCTTTATTTGTGTAATTACGTTTTTCTTTGCGACACATAAACGCGTTCGAACCGAGCTGCAATAAGGTAGTGATCTGAGTCGATGTTGGCACCACGGATTGATTTAACATCCACCTCATTGAACACATGCCTTCCGTTGATCACCACGTGTTAAATTTTGTTTTTCGTTTGTTGATTTGCAGACTACTACTAATACTACTAATTACAATGTTTCGTTCTGCGGCAAAGTCGCTCAACCTCATTCCGTCATCGGAAGTGTTTTGTTCGCATCTGGAAGCTGAATTTTCCGACAGTTATACCACTCTTCCTTACCCACCCTAGCATTAAAGTCGGCAAGCACGATTTGGTATCGTGGCGGGGTCAATGGTCAAAAGCTTCCTCGAGGTGCTGAAAGTAGCTCGCATCGTCCTTCTCTTCCGTCGGAGCGTGGGCTGATGTTGAAAAAGTTTACCTTTATGCGGAATATTGCCACCCGTTCGTTCACAGGTGTGAACTGTTAGACAATATGTCGTAGTCCCTTACTGACAACAAATTCACATCCGAGTTTATGTCTCTCCGCATGGCAACAATACTATATATCTCAGGATGATTTTTTAGAGATTTTTCAACCAGCTGGATATAGGCACCTCCCTTATAGTTAGACACGTTAACTTGCGAAAACACGACCAGATCTCCTTTTAAAGTTACGACCTTAATATTATGATCGCTGCTGTAATTGATATCCAATAAAATATAATAATAATAATAATAATAATAATAATAACATTGCTTGGGTATACACATATATGTTACATATATATATATATATATATATATATATATATATATATATATATATATATATATATATATATATATATGTATATATATGGATGTATATGGCCGCCGTAGATCAGTGGTTAGTGTCGTGGTTCAATCCCCGACTGAAGCACAACAAATTTAATACCGAAAAGAGTTTTCTTTCGAACGGTACTCACCTGTCGTCCAGCAAATGGCAATTCTTCCAGTAGTAACAATTTGCCATGAAAAAGCTTCTAAAAAGAACTCTGTGACAAAGCTCAGACAAGTGATGCCACAAGAGTTCTGCCGTTCGGAACCGGTTAAAATAAATAGGTACCTCTAATACTGTCCAAAATTTAACACGCACAGCAGAATGGAGTAGGAGCTCGGCCAAAGAACCCTTTGGAGCTTTAAGTGCCCCATATTAATATAATATATATATATATATATATATATATATATATATATATATATATATGCATATATCTATATATGTATATATATAACCATATATATATATATATATATATATATATATATATATATATATATATAACGATATATATATGCATATATATATATGTATATATATATATATATATATATCTATATATATATATATGCATATATATATATATATATATATATATATATGTATATGTGTATATATAAACAATTGGGATGTCATCTTTGTCTTCCTTTGCTCAACCCGTCTCCCAGAAGTAACGCTTTAGCTATGGGAGCAAACAATTACGAAAAATTTTAAATTCCGAAATGGAGTGATCTTGATGACTTTTTAACAAGTCGATTTCAAACTTTTGAAACAGTGCCCAATTTCAGAGGTGCGACTGCTAAAAATTTTGCAAGAACAACTACTTTTCAACCCAATAACTCCAATAAGAATATGAACTCATTCACTTCGAATGTTTTGAAGAAGCATGTAAAATATGCAACTCGCAACAACATCCCATCAGATTATGTTCCAAATTCTTAAATATGAACATTTAGCTATCTCCCACGGCTTAGCATATTGACAAAGTCGACATAGCTGCTGTATATGCAAAACACGCCACCACCGGCCTTACCCATAACTTTGGAAATCACTTTAGCCCTAATCTGTCCAGTAGCCCGCAAATCCTCATCAATTACTAAGCTCACATTTACATAATACCACACAAAAAATTAATCCTTCTATTCATATGCCATAAAAACTCAATATTTCGTGCTCGTGCACTCATAGACCCAGGTTTTGAAGCCGGATTTAATCGTACAGTATCTGCAAAAGTATCTAAAATTTGCATCCTCAATTTATGCTTATCGCATGACCCCACTTTTAAATTACAAATCAATACAATTTTAAAAAAACTTTCCCGAAATTTGCCCAATTGTTTTCTCGATATTTCCATTTTCAAAAAGATCTCAAATATACCCTTGCCCGATAAATATTTCTACGGAAGCGATCCAGTTGATTTGTTAATCGTCGGAGATATTTATCCAGAAATAATTCGACAAGGAACACAACATAATATTCTTGAAAACCTCATTGCCTAAAAAAACTGTTTTGGAAACGATGCTTACAGGGCCTTTAAGAATAACTATTTTCATGGGCATAAGTGTAGAATAGCCCATTTAAAGAAAAAGAAATGAAAAATATATTTCGTATAGAACATATTTTTGTGAATATAAAAAACCAAAAAGTGTTTCACGCTAACGCCCATATAAGGCCTGGCTCAGGGTCAAATTTAAAATTTGCGATTGAAATTTCTCAATAAATTCGCAATTTTTTCTCACAATATGGTTATCACTAATCACTATTGGCCTATTAAAAATTTAGAACCATATATACGATTTCTATACAATTTCCTTTCCAATGGTGTATTAAAGATATTTAAAAAACTTTTTTATGTATTTGTAATATTTTTTATCTTCATACTTCATCTACTGCAATGAAATGTATACGGAAAATGTAGTGAGACAAAAGAGAACTATAGTGATAAATGTAAATAAAAGAATTTAAAGAAAAATGGTATAATTTATTATAGTAATAAATTCACTTTTCTCTAATTCGATAAAAATACTGATGGTCGCAAAGCCGACGTCGGGCTTATAAGGATTATTTTTCTTGCGTCCGGCCAAAGGCCGGCTATCAAGAAAAACCCTTATCCAAAAATATTGATTGACGCAAAGCCGGCGTCAGACCTATAAGGATTATTTTTATTGTGCCCGGCCGAAAGCCGTCTATTAAGAAAAACTTGTATCCAAAAATACTGATGGTCGCGAAGCCGGCGTCGGGCCTATAAGGGTTATTTGTCTTGCTCCCGGCCGAAAGCCGGCCAACAAGAAGAACTTGTATCCAAAAATACTGATGGTCTCTAAGCCGGCATCAGGCCTATAAGGAATCTTTTTATTGCGCCCGGCCGAAAGCCAGCTATTAACAAAGTCTTTTATCTAAAAATACTGATGGTTGCAAAGCCGACGTTGAGACGTTGATAGTTATCGAAAAATTTATGTCATTACAAGAAGTTTATCATCTCTATAGAATCGTTGCAAAAGCGTGCTCGTCAAGACATACGTACAAATTTATTTGATTTTGGATTTAGATTTTGCTTACATGGACCAATTTGTAACTAAATCTTGTAAGTACAATAATAGTTTGGATTGTACTTTACAAGTTTATACAAGAATTTGTTTTAGCTGCTGCTGCGGAAGAAATAAATGCAACCTCTTCTTCGGACGGTTGGTGCCGTAGCTCAGTGGTTAGTGTGTTCGCCTTCTGATCTGTAGGTCGTGGTTCAATACCCGGCTGATGCATAACAAATTTAATATCGAAAAGATTTTTCTCTCGAACGGTACCCACCTGTCGGCAAGCAATTGGCAATTCTTCCGACAGTAACAACTTGCCATGAAAAAGCTTCTAAAAAGAACTCTGTGACAAAGCTCAGAAAAAGTGATGTCACAAGTGTTCTGCCGTTCGGAACCGGCTAAAATAAGTAGGTCCATTCTAATACTGTCCAAAATTTAAGACGCACAACAGTAATGGAAGAGAAGCTCGGCCAATGAGCCCTTTGGGGCTTTAAGTGCCACATATTTATTTTTTTTCTTCTTCGGACAGAAATGACGCCCCTCTAAAGTTAGCTTTGAAGCGACCGCTGCCGTTCTCGGATTTATGGACAAAAGATCCGGCTTTCAAGTGTTGGCTAACAAAAAATGACACATCAACTGGTTCCGAGGCATATTGCACCATTTGCAATTGCATCTTAAAGGCCAAGTCTGGTAAAAGCGATCTGCTACAACATGCTAAGACATTCAAGCACTTAAAAGGCTGCAGAAACATAAAGAGCCAGCAAAAAGTCGGCGATCTTTTTCAAGAATTCACCGAAAAAAAGCATGAAGCAAAAAATGCTGAGTTACTTTTGTGCTCTTTTATAGCAGAGCACAACATGCCATTTTTGGCCATCGACCATCTCACCAAATGCTTAAAACAATGCTTCAAAGACTCCAAAACTGCAGGTGAAATAAATTGTTGTCGCACAAAAGCCACGGCTATCGTCAAAAACGTTCTTGGCCGTTATCAATTCAAGGAAGTGTGCAAACTTCTCCAGGAAAACAAGATTTCTCTATGCATAGATGAATCCACAGACGTCACAAAGAAGAAACAATTAAGTTTGGTTGTGCGAATTTGTATAAGCAACGAAGTCTTCGACCTATTTTTTGGACTTATTTCTGTAGATAAGTGTGATGCAGAAAGTTTGCATTCGAGTATTGCAGTATATTTTATAGAAAATGACATCGATTATAAAAAAAATATAATTGGTTTCGCGGCCCACGGTGCTAATAATATGACCGGTCAAAACCACTCTGTGGCTAAATTGTTCAGTAATGAAATACCGAATTTATGTGTTTTTAAATGTATCTGCCATTCTATTGTCCTTTGCTCTTCATATGCGTGCTTAACATTACCATCTTCAGTTGAGTCCATGGTCCGTGATATTTACAACTTTATATCAAATAGTCCGAAAAGAGGTGAAAAACTGCAGAAAATTTTAAGCCTTCTTGAATATAATCCGAAGAGATTGCTTCACCCATGCCAAACCAGATGGCTGTCTCTACAAGCCGTGGTGTCGAGAGTTCTAGAGCTCTATGAACCTTTAAAACCTTCAAAATCGATGGTTTAAAACTAAATAAATGGTTTGAAACTAAATAAAATTTTGCTTTTATATAAATACCTATATAATATTGTTAAGTCTATGAATTCTTAATGTGATCTTTTAATGTAACCGCTTAAAGCATATTTATCCCTATATTCTCTTGACAGAGACTTGTCGAGCTTGACAATAAAATATTTCTTTGTTTAAAACTACTAAAATTTTGCTTTTATGCATACATTAACGAAATTTTTAAAATGACGTTTTTTGGGGGGAAAAGACGTTTTTTCAGACTAAATTGGACGTTTTTTACTGACGACAACCTGGCAACACTGTCTACCACTAACCTGCCTTCATATCTTACTCTTTATTAATCTCTTTAACATAACAATATGTATGTATATCAATTATCGAATAATGTAACCAACAACAATGAACTTATATTTCGAAGTAAGAGTGATTATGTATTAGGATACATAAGCTAAGGAATGGTATAAAAGAAATTGAATTTGCTAAAATAAATTAGTCTAACAACTGAACCGCCAAGTGTGCATATCTTGCAAAGAAGATTGGCTTGGCCCTTCATCGATTGATGTTTTTTGCTTTTTGAACATTTGCGCGGTTACAAAAAATGCTTTTAACCCTACATTTTTGGCGTCCAACGTGGGGCACAATTCGAATAAAATCGATTAAATTAATTGAAATTTTTACTCGCGAAATTCATCACTGCAACCGCATAAATATATATGTATATAAATAGTTGCTATTCAAATTTGGCTTCATCGTTCGATTCATCATTAAATCATTGCTGTAAAAAATTAAACTATTCATTATAAACGATTACAAGTACATTTGGAGAGATAACATTTTTCGGTACTGTACAAGCCAGATTGATAGGACGAGAAAACGTTATTTTTTGCATGGAAAATTCCAACAAAAACTAAAATTTGCTTAAAAACAATTAGACATAATTTACTGTTGGCTTTGACGCATTAACTCAATTGTTTTTGCGCTGCTTTCGTTATTTCGTTTTTTTTTTCGTTCTTCACACTCATCAATACGAAGGCTCTTCATACAGTACAGTCACATTGTTGCGCCGTAGCTTACTACACCTTACCGTTGCTTTATCGCTGCTCTCTCATCATTTAATTATTTCCACCTGCATATAAATATTCAATTCCTTTGACTTCATATCATTGCTTGCCGCTGAGATCGCGTACAGAACAATTAATTTACTTGACGTTAATTGCATACAATATTTCGTCCCGCTGCGCTACATTTTCGTCGCTTATCTCCTTACTTCACTTTACACTTTACTTCAAGATGTCTTTAAAAGAGTTAAAGCAACAGCGATCTAGTACAAGGAAAAGTATCACGAGCATTAAAAACGTCGTTGAAGCGAGTGTGCGAGGAGAAGGGAAAATTATTTCTGTAGCTGAACTTAAATGTCGCTTAGGAATTCTGGAATCATATTTTAAGCAAATTCTCACAATTCAAACAAACATCGAAAAGCTTTATAGTGTTGATAATACTCGCGCTGATTAGAAGATTTGTATATCACTACAAAATTAGCATTACAATCGCAATTAGGCGAAGATCTAAACACCGCAACGTTGTTCTGAAAATACTTGCATAATGCCCATTCAAAATTCTAAGCTGCCGCATTTAAAGTTGCCTTCTTTTAGCGGTAAATATTCTGAATATTGAAATTTTATAACTTCATTTAAACAAATCATTAATCGTGAGCTCAGCTTATCTAACATAAAGAAATTTAACCACCTACGCAACTGTCTCCAAGGGCAAGCATTAGAATGCTTGCCCTTGTCAATGCTTTCCAGGTTACTAATGAAAATTACCCTAAGGCCTTAGAGAGACTCAACGCACGTTATGATAATGCTACACTAATATTCCTTGAAAATATGACCTCGCTTTTCGTATTGCTTAAATTTTAAGAAACTACCATCTTGCGAAGACTGTACGAACATTTTAGAGACACATTGACAATATCTCGAATCACTTGATAGCCATCAGAATCATGTTATGGAAAGCAACAACAGTGGTAAAATTGTCAAACCTAAAAAGCAACAAAGAGGCTATTCATTCGCTTGCTCCAATTCTCAATACTTATTTCGCTCCAGCTTCATGCTTGTGAACGCTTCAAAGCTCTTGAAATTATATACGTTTTGAGCACGTAAAGAAACTGAATCTTTGCCTTAACTATCTCACCAAGGGACATCAACTTTCGCGTTGCCCATCATTACATAGATGCAAATTTTGCGCTCGTCAGCATCATAGCCTGCTTCATCGAAATGCCACTGCGGTATCAACAGAAACATCAACACGCGCTATGCCAGTATCGCCCTCAATGTCAATTTTACCATCTACTTCAAGAGATGCCGCTGCCAGTGATGCCACTGAAATAAATAACTCTTCAATGGATCATATAATTCTCGCCACAGCTATGATACTGATTCGTGACACTTCAGGTGGCTACAGGCTGGGCAGAGCTGTATTGGATTCTTACTCGCAAATGAGTTCTATCACTGATGATTTTTCTCAAAGGTTTCAACTACCCAGAGGGAAACACAACATTGCTATTTACAGTATTGGAAATACGGTAGCCAACATCAAGTATAAAACTTCAACCACTATAAAATCACGAACTACTGGGTTTGAACTTCCTTTAACATTCTGTGTTACTTCGCACATTGCTTATCAACCAGAAATAAAAATAGATATATCGTCTGGGAATATTCCAAAAAACATTGATCTCGCTGATGACGAATTCTACAAATCGAAACGTGTTGATTTACTTCTAGGAACAGAAAGCTTTGTCAGCCTCCTCTCCAAGTGCGAATTTGTCAAGTAATCCGTGCGGTATTTGCATCTCAAAAATTATCACGCTGGTCCCAAAGCATTAATTGCTCTGATTCGCCTCGAATTTTGGATTGTAAAAGCATGAGACATTGCGAGATACGTGATCAGAAATTGTGTCCACTGCGTGCAATACAAACTTAAATTGCTACAACAAATTATGGGAAATTTACCAGTTTAGCTTTTGACTCCTTCATGCCCTTTCAAATGGCAAATGCCGCACGGATCGCTTGACAAATTCGCACTTGCGAGGTAGTAGAATTGGATGCTTGCGCTTTTCTTGTAAGTCAGCTAATTCGAGGCGCCCGCCGACATTTAGCAACGGAAAATCTCCTCTGTCATCGATGAAAGGATTTAAGTACCGCAAAGTGCCAGTCACCGTCAACTCTATCTTTAGCAGATGAATGTCTTCAGCGAAATAGTGTTGTTGCATATTCCATACGATGCATGTTGCAACTCTTGAGGCGAAGAGGTTTTAGTTGTTGTTTATTTTGGGAAGGCTTGCGTAAATTCGTGTAAAGACGAAATATCCAGGCAATGAGACGAACGCTATGTGTATAAGAACTATATCTGTCAACAACATCAATTACGCAATTTGTTACTACGACCATCTTGAACGCTGCCTTTCGCTTTTCCTTTTCAACTACTTCCATGTCTATTTCGCTACAGTTATCTTTAGGCCAATTTTGTATGTCTTCATAGAGAAACTGTGGGCCGGTGTACCAAATAGATTTGTAAAGTTCATCAACAGAGCTGCCTCTAGATACAATTTCGGCTGCATTGCAGTGCGTTGTGAAGTGTCTCCAGTGGGAATCAGTTGTGAGGTCTTGAATTTCAGATACTCGATTCCCGACGAATGCTGAAAGTGTAGCTGAGTGCGTTTTTAGCCAGTGTAGCACTATCTGCGAATCTGCCCAAAGAAATATATCACAAACACGATTACAAAATATTGATTTAATTTTTGCAACAAGCCGAGCGAGGAGTAGAGCACCGCAAAGTTCTAGTTTTGGCAGCGATTGCTTTTTAATTGGTCCTACTCTAGACTTTGCTGTAAGACGATCAACACTATTGTTGCCGTACTTATCCACCACACGAGTATATATGGAACAACCGTACGCGCGTATAGATGAATCGCAAAATCCATGGAGTTGAAATGACTGCGCATCTGCTGAAAAGCAATATCTTGGAATGGAAATTGACGAAAGTTCTGATAAACTATTTATGAAATTATTCCAAGCAAAGTATATGTTTTGTGGAGGCAATGGAAAGAATTGATCGCTTTGTCATTTTGTTTGTTATAGGTAGTTTCGACTTTGGTTTGAATGAAAACAAAAGGGCGTCTTTATTTTGGACCCAGTTAAGCCTAAGAGCACTTGCGATTGAGGTATCGAATTTGGAGCCTTATCGTTTCTATATTGCTCATGATTAGAATGCCACTTTGTTAGTTCAAATTGTCCTAGTTTTGGAAGGTCTGTCACTTCACGCTTATTTTAAGAAAGCATTGCCAGAAAATCAGCGCTACATATAAAGTCATCAGCGTAGAAGGATGTTTTAACTATTCTTGAGTAGTAGTGAGGCTCATTTAGGTTAGGGTTCTCCTTAAAACTCATATATGTATATATATATATATATATATATATATATATATATATATATATATATATATATATATATATATATATATATATATATACATATATATATATATATAAAGGGTTATCCATTTCGCGGTTTCAAAAGTATAGGGCTAGAATTCGACATCTGTCAAACTGAGTTGTTAAAACAATTTCTTTCTTTTTCAGTTCAAAGTCTGACGTTTGCGAAAATGGATCGCTTAGCTATCGCACAACGCATTAAAATTGTAAAAACCTACTACAAAAATGGTGATTCTGCCACAGCCACATATCGTGCTTTAAGAGGAGATTATGGTTTACATAATCGTCCAACTACGCAAGCAATTGGCAAAATTGTGAAGAAATATGAAGAGACTGGATCAGTTACAGATATTGTAAGGCCTGTGCATCATCGTTTCGCTCGTACCATCGAAAATATCGCTGCTGTAAGTGAAAGTGTTGCCGAAGACCCGAATGTGTCGATTCCTCGTCGTTCTCAGGAATTAGGACTGTCTTACGACACATTATGGCGTATTTTGCATTTGGATCTACACCTACATCCATATAAAATCCAGCTCATACAACAACTGAAGCCAGCTGACCATTCACAACGTCGTAGATACGTCGAATGGGTGCTTGAACAACAGGTGGTGGACGGCGATTTTTCGAACAAAATTTTCTTCAGCGACGAAGCATATTTCTCACTCGATGGGTATGTTAACAAACAAAATTGTCGTATTTGGGGTTCTGAGAAACCTCAAGTAATTGAAGAGAGGCCACTACATCCACAAAAAGTCACTGCTTGGTGCGCTCTTTGGTCCGGAGGTGTGATTGGACCTTACTTCTTCGAAAGCGACGATGGAACAACTGTCACCGTCAATTCGGAGCGTTATGGTTATATGATAACCGACTTTTTTTGCCTGCTATTGAAGAATACGACTTAGAGAATATGTGGTTTCAACAAGACGGTGCCACATGCCACACAACTCGAGCGAATATGGCTTTATTGCAAGAGAAATTTTCTGGCCGAGTAATTTCTCGTCGTGGCGATATCAAGTGGCCACCAAGATCATGCGATTTGACACCGCTTGACTTTTTTTTGTGGGGCTAGACCGTGTTTATGCAGATAAACCTTTAACTCTTGAGCACCTAAAAACCAACATTCGTCACGTTATGGCTGAGATACCGCCCAATATGTGTCAAAAAGTGGTCGAAAATTACCTCAAAAGAATCGATGCTTGCAACAATTCGCGCGGTGGTCATTTAAATGATGTAGTATTTCACACATAATGTCAACTTTCAAACTTTATAATAATAATAATAATAATAATAATAATAATAATAATATCATGATAAAAAATATTTTATATGTGTTTTATTTACATTTATTTTTGAAACAGCAAAATGGATAACCCTTTATATATATATATATATATATATATATATATATATATATATATATATATATATATATATATATATATATATGTAGGATGGACCTTTTAAACAAAACACGAAACGAGATAATTGTCTTTACTTCACCTTTTATTAGAATTCAGTAATTTACTTAAAACTAAGAACTATTTGTTAGAGTATATTAAGTGTTAGCGAATACAATCGCGTACATGCGTAGCAGTTTGAAGACTGTCCGTTTTATCGTTTGTCTTTTTCCTCTTTGTCTTTCGTATGTCAGGGTTGCAAGTGAAAGTATGTAAGTAAAGGTTGATTAATGGCACTGTTTAGTAATTACGTCCACTGCGGGTTGCTCGTCCCACATTCGGCCATCCTGCGTTTTCATTCGGCCCGAATGAATGGTTCCATTTTTTCATGAACTCGGCGATGGTTGTCGTGCGTCCAGGCCCTTCATGGTCTCCAACTTTCGCAACTTCATATCGACCGTGTTCCATCTTTTTTACAATTTTGTATGGACCAAAATATTTTTCCTTTAGTTTTAACCCGGAGCCATATTGCGTTCGCTTGATCGCTACTAGTTCATTTACGTCGTACATTATTTCGGCTTTACGACGAGAGTTAAACGTTTTGCGGTTTTCACGCTGAATTATTTCGATATTTTCTTGCGCTTGCTGGCGCGTATTTTCACGATCTTCGTCTAATGATTCTATCGCAGCATCGTCTAAAAGTTCTTGAAGCTCTGGAATCGCGGTAATCCGCATCTCTAATCCGGTAAGTATCCTGAACGGGGTCATTTTAGTACTTCGGGGTGGAGTATTGTTGATCAGCTGCTGAACTCGATCCACGTGCTTGTACCAGTTCTCTGGATTTTGGCTACATAATTTTGACAACATAGGCACTACGACTTTATGCATACGCTCCACCTGCCCATTTCCGCGCGGAACTCCTGTGGATATTAATAGGTGTTGAATGCCTTCGCCCTCGCAGTATTCTCTAAATATGTTCGACGTAAAAGCTGCACCTCTGTCACTAATTATACGCGCTGGATTACCAAATACTGCAGCTTGTTTCCTAAGCTTCTCCACTACTGCCTCAGCTCCTGTATTTCTGGTGGGGTACAACCACACAAACTTAGAGAAAGCGTCTACAACTACCAATATGTAATTATAAGATTTGCGGGTGTTTTCCATTGGTCCCACGTGGTCAATGTGAAAAGTGCCTAGAGGTTTTCCTTCTTTACTTATAGGATTGAGGAAACCTTCTTTTTTCCCAGTCTTATTTTCGTGAACGATACACTCAATACAGCTTCGGACTATATTCGCGACTTTAGCATTCAGTTGCGGTATGTAAAATGACTTTTCGACAGCGTCTTGCGTCTTTTTTATTGAAAAATGTCCTTGTTTATGAGCCATGCGAATTATCTCCTCCTCCATTAAAGCAGGTACAACGATAAGTTCCTTGATGGGATTTTTGTGTAAGACGTCGCGCTTCATATAAAAATCTTCGTAGCTGTTTGTTTCGAGGATTTTACGGACAGCTTTAACCCAGTCATCGGTCTCTTGTGCTTGCTTTAGCCTATGGTTCAGCGAATCCTCCAACATAAGACATGAAACTCAGCTTAACGCGTCGACATGTTTCATCTTTGTTCCACTACGATGTTCTGTTTCGAAATCGTAATCTTGCAGGAACATTGCCCAACGGGATACGCGAAGAGGAACATCTTTCTTTTTTAATGTCATAGTGAACGCGTTGCAGTCCGTAACGATTTTAAATTTTATTCCCATTAGGTACACTCTCCATTTCTTTAGTGCTTCAACAATGGCCAGCACCTCTAACTCATAGGAGTGATATTTTTCTTCGTTCGGCTTTGTTTTCCGACTCATGTATTGTACCGGATGGAATTGTTGATCGTCGCTGTTTTTCTGCAGCAATACAGCACCGTATCCGAATTGTGAAGCATCTGTGTGTACTTCCGTTAATGCCTTTGGGTCGTATAGTTGCAAAACTGGTGAAGTAATTAGTGCAGATTTTAGTTGTTGAAACGCAGTCAATTGCTCGTCTTGTAGTTTAAAACGTACATCTGTCCGCAACAAATCTGACAATGGCTTTGCAATTGTGGCGTAGCCTTCGACGAATCTCCTGAAGTATGAAGTGAGTCCTAGAAACCGTTGCATTGTTTTTCTATCATTAGGTAACGGAAACTTCTTAATTGCGCTTATTTTAGCTTCAGATGGTTTTATTGAACCATTTTCAATAACGTAAACCAGGAACTCTACTTTCCGCATTAAAAACTGACACTTCTTCCATTTGATATTCAATCCGCTCTTCGCTGCTGCCTGCAACACCATATTTAACTTATGAACGCCTTCGTCAAATCGTCCATGTAAGCTACCACCGTTCCAGCTTCGATAAGATCTCTCAACACAGCCAATATGTATCTTGAGAAAACTGCTGGTGAGTTGGAAATGCCAAACGGTACGTAGAGAAACTCGTATTGTCCGCGGTGAGTTACGAAAGCGGTGTATTTCCTAGAATTTTCCTCAACTGGTACATGAAAAAACCCGTTAGTCAAGTCAAGCGTCGTGAAAACATTCGCGCCTAGCAGCTGTTCGATGACGTCGTCCATTATAGGCATTGGAAAGTTATCCCTAACGATTTTTTCATTCAAACGCCGATAATCGCAACAGAGCCTTTTTCCACCATCCTTCTTCGAAACAAGCACAACAGGTGATGCATACTCAGATGTGCTTGGTTTAATGACCTCATCCTTTAGCCACTGAGTAACTTGCTCGTCCACAAAGCATCTATCGGCATATGACATTCGCCGCGGTCGCTGATAAACAGGATTGTCATCGGTTAATAGAATTTTCATTTCTACAGGCGACTCTCTTCTCTTTATCGGATTGTAGGTTTCCACCATTTTTCGGATTTCCGCTGCTCGTGCTCTGCTTAGATGCATTAAATTTATTTCTTCTTCGTGTGCCTCGTTTAAACCTGCTCACTGTCAAGTTTACTTTTCTCGTCCCTTCTGGCTTCACATCCTTGCAAACTGCCATCGCGCACTTTTGTCATAGCTTCCCACATCATTCCTTGGGTTTTCGTTTTCTTACAGACTGCACCACTCGATATATCGGCCGCTGCCATACGCATCTCTGCATTAAAATGATTCTCACACGTCCTCTTTGGCGCTGCTCCTCGCGATGTATCATCTCTCTCACGCACGTTTGTGCAATCGGCCTCCACCACATACATCTCGCAACATTTTTTAGACGCAACTTCGAATACGTTTCTTTCGCATATCTTTAGATTATCGGCCTCCGCCATACGCACGACTGCTTCACGTGCACTCGCACCAACATAGCTACTCCGTTCGCTATCGTTTATTTCGTTGTCTTTTGTTGCCTTCAGCCTAAACTCTGCGCCTTCATCGCTAACAATCAGGTCAACTTGTTTAAGGACGTCGTTGCCGATTATGAGCTTGAAGTTTAAATCACTTTCCTTTGCCACGTGAAACGTAATATCTAACGATATGCCGTCTACTACCATCGGTATGGTAAAGCTACCAATTGTTGTCAGTTCGCTTTTACCAATTCCCAATAACCGCCGTTTGTCTTTACTTAGCTCAAAATCAAGCTTCAGTTCAAGCAATGCATCATATCGCATAATGCACAGATCTGACCCTGTATCTATCAATGCTGAAATTGTTTTCGGCAACATGTTTTCTCTTTCAAAAATCAAGTCTTTGAAAATGAGGCTGCTTCTCCTAAGTAGTGGCGCTATTACATTTTCGTCAGTCATCGTGTTAACGTTGTCCTTTTCTTTTTTGATAGGCTTGCTAAATGCTTTGCATTCGGACGCGCGGTGGCCTTCCTTAGCACATTTAAAACATTTTATGCGGCTGCGTGGGCAGTTTTTCGCAATATGTGACGGTTCGCCGCAGCTATAACATCCTTTTGGCATAGCGTTAAAATTCTGCTGCACTTGGTTTTGCGAAAACGAATGAGCCTGCTTACTTGTCGATTGCGGTTTAGTATACTTTATCCTTTCATAGACCTTAATTTGCTCTTTTAAATCTGCTACGCTCTTTGCTTGATACAAATTGCTCTTGTTATACCTTGCGTCTGGTATGCCGTCGATAAAATATTCTATGAGACTGATGTCATCTAGGTTTATAGACCTACCGATTTCCATCAGACTATATAAATATTCGCGAAGATCTTCTTCTGGGAGTTTACGTCGGTTTCTTAATAGACGGTGGATTTCAACGGACGACATGAAAACACCAAATTCTCTGCGTAAAGCTTGTTTAAGTGTTGACCAGCTATTGATGCCGCTTTCGCTACGCACAAACATTTTAGCTGCGCCTTTTAACAGTTGTTTCGCATATATGAACTTCTGAAGGTCGTTCCACTGTACTGCCATTGCACTTTCTTCGAAGTCCTGCAGCCACTGCTCAAAGGTAGGTTGACTTGATCCGCTAAACGGTGTAAGCGAATCTTCGATGTCGCGAAGAGTAAAATTTGAACGCTCTGTGGGTGACCATTGTACCCTTCGCCGGTTTGCTGCATCGTCGAATTCGTCGCCATCGCCATCGTCGCTGACATTCAGTCCGAAATGTTCGAAAAGTCTGTCTTGCAAAGTAGCTTTCCGTCCGCTAGTCGCTAACCCCAATTCTTCTAACTGCTCTTTTAATCCGTCCACTGTCAAGCCTAAAATCTGTTCGCGGTCCATAGTCTTACAAAATTGTTTTAAATATTACAAAATTAATAATAAATCAATATAATATTGTATAATATATATTATATTCTCGACAGGTATATATCGAAATTTATAATTTACGCAACATAGGGGAAATTTATCAAAGTTGCTATCATAAATTTTCACGCAAAAGCATCAGCATAACGTTTACTGACGTTCATGGAATTTTCAATTTGCTAAAATCGTATTCTTTACTCTTTGTTTTGATTCTCTCTTTCTTTTGTTAATTTCCTATGGCTCTCGGTCTTTCGCTTCTTAGTTATTTTTCGTTTATTCTTATTTTCCTTATAAATAAAATTTAGGCAAAAGGATTGAATAGAAATTTTAGACAGAGCGCAAAACTATTAAACGAATACGAAAATTATAAAAATGCTTTTAGACTGTGCGCAAAATCATTAACAGTGTAAATAAACGAAATATCACTTAGCTCGCTGCTTTCACAAGAAATTCATCCCTCGCTGCTGTCAATATTTGCCAATTCTCACTTGCTCGTTCTGTTCCGTTTTGCTGTGACTCTTCTCACTCTCCGGTATTGTCCGCTGCGACGTCGTTTTCTGGCACGTTCTGTCTACTACAATGGTGTTCGCTACGGCGTTGTTCTGTGCTGCTCGTACGCTGTGTATGCTGCGATGCTGTCCGCTACCGCGTCGTTCTCTGCTGCTCGTCGTTTCTGCGCATGCAGGTAGACGATGTACTCTGTATGCGTTAGCAATTGCTGTTACTCAATTTGATCTTCTCGCGCATGCACAGAGTTTATACAAGTTTTATATAACGGTTTTTATAAAAACGGATTTAACGTTTCTTGAAAACTGCACAAATTGTGTCTTTTATTTGACCTTTTCTTGTCTTCTACAGCGCACTAAAAATTTTTCGATATGCACTGAATTTTTGTCTTTATGTGCACTAACTTTTTTTTTGTGTCTCGATATGCACTGAATTTTGTCTCTTCTTGCTTGGTACGCACCGAACTTTTTGTTCTTATATGCACTGAATTCTTTTTAATAAAAGTGAAATTGTTTTTTCCTTGAAGTCTAAATTGCTCTTGGGACTCGACAATCCCACTTCTGACACCAAAATTTGTAGGATGGACCTTTTAAACAAAACACGAAACGAGATAATTGTCTTTACTTCACCTTTTATTAGAATTCAGTAATTTACTTAAAACTAAGAACTATTTGTTAGAGTATATTAAGTGTTAGCGAATACAATCGCGTACATGCGTAGCAGTTTGAAGACTGTCCGTTTTATCGTTTGTCTTTTTCCTCTTTGTCTTTCGTATGTCAGGGTTGCAAGTGAAAGTATGTAAGTAAGGGTTGCTTAATGGCACTGTTTAGTAATTACGTCCACTGCGGGTTGCTCGTCCCACATATATATATATATATATATATATATATATATATATATATATATATATTAGGTGTAGTAAAAGGTAATCCATTATTTGTGCATTACATTGAAGATTGACATGCTGGGGTTAACGCCATATATTCATACTCTGCTGTGCTAAATGCTACAGTGAGTTGCTTCTTGAATAACCATGAAATGGGGCCTCCCTTCCATAAGAAAATGTATCCGCTACATGACTGGACTTGATGCCCAGTCTGCATTTGTGTAAGCACACAATTCCTTATATTTGCATTCTTTGCAAATTTTTACTTTGTAATCTAGCGTACCTTTTATGTAACGTAGGATACATAATCCAGGATTTTTATTGAAGTGACTCACATTGGTAACGCTGAATGCAATAGCTGGTCGTGTGCACTGTGCCAAATATAATATGCTACCAACAGCCTTTTATTAAGGTATTATAAATTTGTGTAGTTGGTGACATTTCTTTTGTGAGTTTTTGATTTGGATCACTTGGTAATTTCATGGGATCGTATTCAAACATATTGAATTTCCTCAATACTAACTCTGCGTATTTTCTTTGGTTCAAAGTAATTACGTCATTACTTCGATCATGTTCAATGTGAATTCCCAGCAGATTAGTCGCGTCTCCGCGGCTAATCATGTTGAAGTCCTTTATCAACACAGATTTCAATTGATCTTTCCATGATGTATTATTGTCGAAGATCAAAAGTCGTCCACGTATACCGCTGCGATTATAATTGAATCTCCATTACGACGTACGTAAATACATGAATCGGTTTTGCAGCGATAAAAACTGGCTGTAAACAGATATTTTCAATTTACATACGCGACCACTTCTATCATCGTATACTTCTGGTTGATGCATATAAATAGTCTCTTTTACATCACCATGTAAAAAGGCTGTCACAACATCCATTTGTTCTATTATCAAATTCATTCAACTGTGTATGCCATAAGTAAACGAATTGATGAGTACGGTATCTGACGACTGGTGAATATGTCGATACCCGGTCGCTGGCTACATCCCTTGGCAACTAATCGCTCCTTATATAGCACAACGTTACCATTTGAGTCGGTCTTTTGTTTGAAGACCTATTTGTTGCGTATCGGCTTACAACCAGCAGGTAGTTTTACCAAGTTCCAAGTTTTGTTTTCGATCGACGAACGCTATTCATCATCCATCGCAGCTTTCCAATATTCTCCATCATACCCATTGAGTGCTTCGTTACGGTTCTGCAGTGCACACTTCATCTGCCAAATTACCAAACCTTGTACTGGTTTCGATTGCCGCTCAGATCTCCGTATAACCTGTTTATTGCTATCTTCAGCAATTATTTCTCCTACGTCACTATCTTCTGTTTCATAATATTGGTTTGATGGAATGTATGTGTAGTCACCAGTTGTATCTTTAAAATCAGTTGTACTATTCAACGCTTCATCACCGGCCATCTATCACTTTGGAAAAGTTTTGATGATTCAGCAACAATAGTATCGTCATTGTTTTCAATGACGCCCACAATCACTTCAGGTGCATTCATCTCACCATCATCTGCAAAGGACTCTAAAACTTTGTTATTAACATTCAGATTTGAACAGCTTTTACAATGTTCAATAACGGTGACGTCTTTACATATTCTGATTTCGTTGGTTTTCCAAACCACCAATCGACAGCCCTTTTGTACCATTATCACTTCTGAATTTTTTAATGGTCAAACCAGTTTCATTTTTAACAAATCTCTTAAATAGGCAAAATCTTTCGAATGCTTCATTCTTATATTTTAACATGTAAATAAATGTACCACTACTGAAATAGTCAACAAGTACTAAGCGTACTTTCTACCTCCAATAGATACACAATCCATTTTTCCACTAAATCTGCATGCACTAGCTCCAACAAGTTATTTGATTCGATTGTTGCTAATACCAATTCACTTGAATTATCCAACCGATAAAGTCCGTTTACTAATGAAGTCTTTGCAAGCACATTCTCATCTGAATCTTGAATCACACTCCTTGAATTTCATATCAACGTCGTTATCGTTGGTATGAAAACACGAAGGCAAACTGCATATTGTGCAACTCTTGGCCGGCTAGGATTTAAATTCAAATGATCTACTATTTTCTTTTTTTGTTTTTTATAACAGTTAATTTTCACTGACCTTGTTTTGAACCCCTGGCACATGCGCGTTTTTCAATCCATTCAAAAACTTTTTCGCAAAAACAAGGTGAGTTTCTATAAAGAAATTAAGTTTAAAAAGATCTTGAGTGTTCGAGATAGAACGTGCACTTATCTTTTTATTTTGCTTCGCTTTCATCATCTCGTACGTTGTCTAATTTCTTTTTTCTCAGTACGGTTTCACTCTTTCAGCTCCAGTTAACTTTGCCTTTACTACTTTATCTTATCGTTGGACTAAGACCTTTCAAATGAAAATATTGAATTACATAACGGTGACCAATTTTTTCCATATTTATAAATTCATTGATTCATTCATTCTCATGTGGAATTCAACAAAATTAAGTGAAAGTGAAAAATGAAAAAGTAATTCTGGTTTAAATAAATATTATATACTTTACGGTTGAACTGAACACGTATACACAGATACTGGAATATTTAATAGGCGTATTGACCAATTATTCATTATTTGTATACGCCCCCGACAAGACAAAAGTGGTCCTGAAGTGTGCAATTTCACAAGGGACAGGCAGTTTTGTGGTTGCTTGACTTAATATTGTTTGAGCACGCGTCAAAGATGGACACCAGTAAAGAGAAAATACGCCATATTTTACAGTTTTTCTCTGCTGAAAATGTGGATAGTGTTTATGGTCCTGATACTGTAACAGCTAATTACGTGCAATTTTGGTTTCGTCGATTCAGTTCCGGTAATTTTAATGTATATATATATATATATATATATATATATATATATATATATATATATATATATATATATTTATATATATATATATTTTTATATATATATATATATATATATATATATATATACATATATATATATATATACATATATATATATATATATATATATATATATATATATATATATATATATATATATACATTTGAAGTTTTTCATATATGAAAAAAAAATTTTTTCTCATACTTTGGCTAAAGCAAATAACTACATAAAGAAAGAGTAGTGAGACTTAGAAGTAATCATAGTAATGGACGTAGGGAAAGGAATTAAGGAAAATTTGAATAAAATCGTATAAATCCATAATTTTTTGAAGGACGCATAGAAGACTTTGAGGCGGAAATACTGTTGGTTGTGAAGCCGAAGTAGGACATATGAGAGTTCTTGTTTTAACGCCCAACCAAAGACCGGCCGTGCTTGAAGTTGTTTTAATACTGTCATTCATGCCCGAACTGCATCTGATATAGATTTAATAGAAATTATCGTATCTTTGTATTCATCTATAGAATATACAAAGAACATTTTATATCGATGAAGATATGTAAGTACTGGTTTCGACTTTTTAAGAGGGATGATTTCATTGAAGACAAAGAGCATTCGGGCCAACCAAAAAACTTTGAAGATAAATAATTGACGGCTTTTTTGGAAGCCAATTATTGTCAAATGCTTAAAGAATTGTCAACGATCGGAACGCAATTGGTGGACGAATCAACCATTTCCAAACGTTCCAAAATGAGGCGCATATGAATTTCCTACCGATATTATTAATAAGACAAGTATTTTTTAATTGAATTTGGTTGACCCTAGTGAAGTCGAAAATAATAAATAAAAAATGAGAAAAACTAAGGAGAACTCTGAAAATATAATACAATCGTGAAAATACGCTACACAAGACAGTAGGAAAACCCTATAAATGAGAACCAAGAAAATTTCTAGAACAATTAACAAGAGCAAACAGTGAAAGTGTGCCACCAAATTGTGCAAGCCCACCGGCATTCACTTGATCATTGGTCCTTCGAGGATCATGCTTTCAACGTTTGCTATGGGGAATATTGGCAATAAAGGAATATTATATGTTACATATAGATATACATATACGGGGTGATTTTTAAGCATCTTTCTTTTTGGCAACACTGTTTTTAGCAGCTCAGCTGTTTTCGTGTAACATGTTCCTGTCAAACATGTTCAGTTTGGTCTATAATTTAACCATGAATCGACTTACAAATAAACGCTTGCAGATTATTGAATTTTATTGTCAAAATTCATGCTCGGTTCATTCATTTATTCATTTTATTGTCAGTTTGGACGACCTTCTGAGGCGGCTATTCGGAATCTTGTGACTAAATTTCTCACCAAATTTACATTATTGGACATTAAACCACCAACAATCAAGTGATCTCACGAAAAACTACTCATATACACAGATACTCGAATATTTAATTGGCGTATTGCACAATTATTCATTATTTGTATACGCCCCCCGAGATAAAAGTGGTCCTAAAAAATACTTCACAATTGTTGTTGCTATTAAGCCATAACAATAGGTGCCAGCATGAGTGTCTAGTGTTGAATTATTTTAATACTACATTTTTATTAAATTGCAAAAGTTTTTACGTCTTTCTCGCTACGGTTTAGCAATTAATCAATTTAATTAAAAGTTCATATCGATTGATTGAATTAGTGGGATCACCTTGTATCAGGGTAACAAGGACCTATTTACACTAAATAAAGCCGAATTGTAATTAAATCTCTCACGCTATATCAAGCAATTATCCTGAAAGGGACTATTAATAGTCGAAATGTCAGCTCTCAACCGTCGTTGACATATACCATAGGGATGGAATTTTTGTATATTTATATTCTACTAACTCGCAGATATTACATTGTGCCTGTGAGAACAGTTATTGAAGAATAAGCGTGTGAATAAGAGGCATGATTTTGAGGATTTCCTATCTGAGCGGTATCAGATGCTCGAATCCATCTAAGATATCCGAGGCGGTTCTCGGCCATTCAACCAGCCACGTAATCGACACCCCAGTTTATTTGACACTCCCAAGCGACCCAATAGTCCTCCAACGAACTCCCGAAACGTAAGCACATATCACGCCAACGTTTCAGGTCGTGACTGCACATTGTTCCGGAAGAGATACCCACTTCGCCACTTTCCTGACTTTCTGAAGTTATCGGTGGATGAGCATTATAATTTAGTCAAGAAGTACAAACTGTGCACCAATTGTGTCACCAATTCCCATGACTACAGTAATTGCAAGAGCCTCTTGACTTACTCATCTTGCAGGAAAATATATCATTCTCTTCTTTACCGACTGGAGAACCCCTCGATCAGTCATCATTAACAGTACCGCCTGTACCAACTCCCGCTAGACGATCATCTGAACGATCTCACCAGTCATTCGCATCTCAGCTGCAAGAAGTCACTACAAAAAACTATCATACAGTGCTGGATCCTGCCATCCACTCGAAAGTCAATCATCCGGTGCTACTCGGAACTGCAGTAATGCACATTCATCATCATAACACAACATTTACAGTCCGTGCCCTAATTGACTCAGGCTCCGAAGCGACCTTTATGTCGGAACTCTTACGCAACAGGTTGCGCCTCCCTGTTTGCAGCGCTAGAATGGAGGTTAATAGTCTGAATGAGGTAGATATGGCTCATTCGACAAAAATGTGTTCTTTGGTGATCGAATTCCCTATCGACAAGTGAAGAAACTTACAGGAAAATTTCCATCATGATCGATATCTGCCAAATTACGTAAAGAACTTTATGGTTTGCGGTTCTGGCTCCGGAGTTCGCTTGTGGATTTAGTATTAGTACATTTAAATTATAGGATCTCTAATTGCACAAAATACGGTTTCGGCTGGATAACTACTAGTCGATATGCGAAAGCGCCGTCACCGTCGGTAAATAAATTTCTCGATTCTGGAAGTTTAAGGAGATCCAAAAGGCTACAAAGAAATTGCCAGAGGACATATATTGCGAAAACCTTTTTACGAAGGCAACTTTTCGAAACAAAGATGGACGACTCGTAGTATTACTACCATTCAAACAGAATTTTCTGGAATAATTATCGATAAGAAAATCACGCAATTCGGCGCGAGCTCATTCTTTCGTAATGAAATAAATTTAGTTAAGAACCCCCCCAATTTAAGAAATACGACTAAGTGATCTCGGAATACCTCAACTTAGAGCATATGAGACGAATTGTTAGTAATGCGAACGCAACTCCCGATTAATATAATACCTCCCTCATCATGCCGTGATGAAACCAGATAGCACCAGTACTAAACTCCGTGTCGTCTTTAATGCCTCTTGTCAGATCTCTAATGGCAAAAGCCTCAATGACGTTTTATATACTGGGCCCATATTATAATCGGATTTAATGATTTTAATTTTGAGATGGGGCCTCTATCGTTTCGTCTTTAATGCCGACATCGAGAAAATAAACCGACAGATTCTCTCACATCCCGATACCAACATATTTGGATTATAAAATCTCAAGACGAAGACCTCTAAAGTTCTATCAATGATTGCCAAGTTGTTCGATCCTGCTGGAAGCTGATGCAACAATTGATATGAAGCAATTAAGCCACTCACCCTTCAAAAATGGGAGACATTTTTGTCTGTTTGATTATCTTATTCTGTATGACAAAGGCATACCCCGTTTTGTTCAATTCTCACCTGACTGCACCGTTCAGTTTTACGGATTTTACGATGCTTCTGAGAAAGCTTACGCAGCTACGGTGTATATGCATATGGAGACTCTCACAAGTGAAAGTTATACCCATCTGCTAGCGGCCAAGATGCATCTCGCCCTCGTTAAAGCAATATCTCTTCCTCATTTAGAACTATACCCAACGGATTTACTAGCTAATATGCTAGATCCCTTAATACCGCAACTTCGAATCTAAACGTATATGATGTTTGCCTAGACTGATTCTGTTATCATCTTAATATAGCTCAAAAAACTCCATATCACTGGACATGTCGCATTTGTGGCGAATCGAAATTCGTCCATACTAGAAAAGACAACATGATGATGCTCGGCCATATGCTGCGGCGCCCATAAAAACCTACTTAGAAACGCTCACATGGAAAATTCTACCCCACCATCCGTATAGCCCATACATTGCTCCTTCCGATTACCACTTGTTCCGATCGATGACACACGACTTTGAAGAACAGCGTTTTCATTCTTACGAAGAAAACAAAAATTAGGTCGATTCATGGATTGCATGAAAAAATGTCGACTACTTCCGACGCGGAATCCGTATACTGCGAGAAAGATGGGAGAATGTTGTAGTAAAAGATGGACAATACTTTGAATAATACTTACTTATGTGGCCATAACAACGGAATATCGATTTAGGCCGAAAAGAACATGCTTCGCCAGCCATCTCTGTTCTTCGCTAGCTGGCGCCAGTTAGAATTTCCAAGCGCCTTCAGGTTCTCCAGTACTTGGTCTTTCCACCGGAGGTCTTTGAATAATGCATAAATTAATTTGTCCATCCTCATCATTCCTCAAAACTAATTCGAGGCCCAATATATTTAAAAAAATTACTGAAATTTTGCCTAATTGTTCCCTCGGCCCATTAATTTACCAAAACATTGCAAATATACTTTTGCCGATAAATATTCCCAGAAAGCAAATAAAGCCGATTTGTTAATTGGTGGATATAAGTATGCCAAATAATTCAGAAAGTGAAACAACATAACTCATCCCTGAAGAGCAATTTTTCGGATCGATTTTTCCAGTACCAATTTCATTTCTTTAAAACCCTAATATTTTAATAAAGTGCCATTAGGCGAACAGCTCTCATGGGCTAGGGGGTTTGAAAAGTTCCACAAAAACGTATACAAGAAAATGTAAATAAAATCCAGCCTTCATATTCCCATATTCCCAAGAAATCAATATGGAAACGATAAGTTACATTGCGTTAGAACAATTTTTAAGTACTAAAAATAAATTTTTCTAAAGTTCGAATGAATGCTCTAATTTGGTCTTTGAGTTCTTCGATATTTGCTGGCGCATTGGCGTAGACTTTATCTTTAATGTAGCCCCAAAGAAAAAAGGTTAATAGTGTTAAGTCCCATGATCTCTCGGGCTCCTCAGTATCCATTTCGAGAAGTCGCACGTTTAGGGAACTTTTCACGCAATAGAGCCATTGTTTCACCAGCTGCATGGCATGGCATGGATTTCGGCGGAAATATGCAGTTGGTTGAGCATTCAATTTTATGTTTGTATGGTTTAGCATTCTAAAGCAATATTTGAATAAGAAAAATTCTTAATAACTTTTTACGAAATTGGAAATTGTATAAAAAATAAATAAAAAAAGATGAAGATATAGCATTTACTTGTCAAAACAGAAAAAATTAGTGTAATTGATGGCCAAAAACTTTGTTCCCTCGGTCTTGCTCCGCCTTCTAGCTATAGAAAAATGAAAGATCGGAATCTTTTCTTTCGATTTCTGAAAAAAAAACTTTTGCGACTTTTAACGTAATCTTGATATAAATTATAATAAGTCGCATTACGTTTCTTAAAACTAATTAAAAAGAGCATACTTTTAGGGTTATGCTAATTTATTGACGCCTATATCTAAGCAGAGACATATATCAGAGACCAGAGACATATATGCTTAGAGAATTCCCACTTTCCAGTATACAAAATTTTGACAGGAATAACCAGCAATCAGCGGGAGTGGACATTGCTGTCGAATATGTGTGAACCGAAATATCAGAAGAAATAGAAGTGGACAATCGAACAAATTGGTTCGATCATACGGCAAAAAGTAGAAGGAGACATGGCATGGAAAGAAAACAAAAGCGGACTGCACATGTAAAAGCAAAACGTGCGTACAGATTTGTATATTTAATATTATTTGTTATTTAATCTTTAAGTAATATTGATTATTTAGACATAATTTATTTATTTCATTTAATTTTTTTAAAAACATAACATCTTATTTTATAAAAAAAAAAATTAGAAATGATATTTTTTTCAAAAAATGTAGGTATTATAATATTATTATCTGAAAAATAAAATGCATTATCAATATCCAGTACGCATGTGCAATCAATTTTTATTCTATCCATATATATACATACATACATACATATCTGCAATATACAATCAAATTGAGAAAAACTTCGTACGCCCGTCAACCACCGTTTGCAAACTCTATCAATTTCATTTCGTTCAATTTGCCTATGTAAAAAGTATATGTATATGTACAGTGGGTGCTGTAGCTCAGTGGTTAGTGTGTTCGCCTTCTGATCTGTAGGTCGTGGTTCAATCCCCGGCTGATGCATAACAAATTTAATATCGATAAGATTTTTCTTTAGAATGGTACCCACCTGTCGGCAAGCAATTGGCAATTCTTCCGACAGTAACAACTTGCCATGAAAAAGCTTCTAAAAGAATTCTATGACAAAGCTCAGAAAAAGTGATGTCACAAGTGTTCTGCCGTTCGGAACCGGCTAAAAAAGGTAGGTCCCTTCTAATACTGTCCAAATTTAAGACGCACAACAGTAATGGAAGAGAAGCTCGGCCAATTAGCCCTTTGGGGCTTTAAGTGCCACATATTTATTTATTTTTTACATATGCTCAGTAAAATACTATATTTATTATTGACTTACGATGTGAGCACTTACGATTGAATTTTGTGGTATTTTTGACGAGTTTATCATTATTGTGCCCACCATAAGCCACCAAAATCAAGAGTAAGGCACGCCAACACGCCAAGTTGTTCGTATTTCGTCGATTTCACTCTCATTGATACCCACATACACACATCTACGCTTGCGTATTTGTTGGTGCTTTTGGTCTCGTTTCTTGAGGAAGAAAAATTTATTTTATTTATTTATCTATCTTGTATTTTATTTATTTGATTCCATTTTTGTTCACATATAAGATATAATAATCTTTTACATGCGCAGAGTAAACATGAAATAACAACTTCAAAGATATTAACAACAAATTGCTTAAAAAATAAATGAATAAAGTAATTGCTTAAAACTAAATAGGGCTGTCGAGAAAAGGGAAAAGGGAAAAGAAAAAGAAAAGAAAAGAAAAGAAAGTGCGTGTGAAAGAGAGAGAGAGAGAGAAAGAAAGAAAAGAAAAAAAAAATTTTAATTAAGGTTTGTTAGAGAAATGTAGAAGAATTAGGTGCTTAAAGTTTGCCATAGTAACAGCATTTTTAATATGTACCGGAAGTGAATTCCACAATCTAACAGCGCTAACGATGATGTTCTATTTTGTCTTCCATATACAAAGCAAATTCATGCGTGACAAACAACCATAGATCCTAGCTATTTTTTTCAAAGATACCGCGGTTCTAAAACCAATGTCGACCCCTCGCATTTCCACAGGTAAATATTTCTTTCATTACAATATTTAAAAAAATTATTGTTTAATGGATAGAAATTTGTTAGCCACAAATCCTATAGCAAAAATAGAAATTACTATTCTAGGAATATTTGCCCGAGAAATAATAAGTCTAAAAAAAAATTTGACTCCCCGCATTTAAGAAATAAGTATTTCTATTCATACAAAAATAATATTTTAAAATGCTTGTATGAAATATGTCCAAAATCCTCCTTTAATTATATTATTTTGATAATCCTTCAGTATATATGCTGTCGGTTTTGTGTTCTGAATTCGACGTATTTTGAACATTTCCGTTGTCCAATTTAGTATATAGCCTCTCTCAAAAACGCGTTTGTATTTACTTATGTATACAGTATAGTTAACGTAAAATTTTGGTTTGTTGGTCGTTTTTAAACCATTGTAAGCTATTAATTAATTAATTAATACTTAATTCTTTCCTCGTTTAATGAAGATACTTCATTGGGATTCATCTGAATGATCCGATGAATTTTATTCCGTTGACAAATATTGATTTCATCGCCTTAGCAATTGCCTGAGCATTTTTCATTTTGGGTGCTGCACCCCAAGCAAATTTTGAAAATGTGTCTATAACTGTGAGTAAGAAGCGAAAATCTTTGTTGTATGTGGAGTAAGTGCCCATTTCAACAAGATCAGTTTGCCAAAGATAATCAATACCTTGTTATAACTTTAATATGTGGAAAAATTCTTGTTGTTATAACTTTAATATGTGGAAAAATTCTTCGAGCTTGTTTATGTAACTTTGTAACAAGTTCTCTTTTACTCATTTTTTAATTTTGTTTAATTTTTTTCTAAGTTTATATTATACTTGTTGTGATACCAAGTAATACCAACTGCGCTCGTTGGTATCACTATTGTTCTTCTGATTTTCCTCATCTACTGACTCAATCAAATTCTCGTCGTCGATGTTTAAGTGATCATGAACATACTTCATATGCTCCTGAATATTTTCATCAATATATTTTTCAATAGTTTCAAAGTGTTCATATATTTTACCCAAATCCTTTTCATATATTTAAAACGGTCGTTCAACGATGATATCAAAGAGCTTTTTAAAATAATTTAAACGATCATTCAACAGAGATACAACAAAAGCTTTGGTTGAAATATCGTTATCATTTTCCCTTACATTTGTAATGAGTTTATATTTCAAATTTATATTTTTATCAGCATCTAGCATAAAACCGTTATCAGCTATAGCCTTCTTTTCAACATTAAGTCTTCTCTTTGAATAGCGTCCAAATTTATCAACACTCATTCTTATTCAATATTGGCTTCTTTCAACTCTTCGATAATTGATAAAATTTCATTATTGTGATTATTGTGTCCACCTTATTGTGATGAAATTAAAAGTGGTAAACGATTAACAGTTTCATCGGGATCATCCCAATAAATACAATTGATTTTATTACTATTTAGGGTCATTAAGCCTTTACCTCTACGTGGAGATGATATCGAATCAGATTTCTCTCTATAACTAACTAAATAGCTTTTTGATTATATGCTTGTATTTATACACTCTAGTTCCTTTGAATTAAAATTTCGTTTGTGAGCATTCGTTGGGGTTAAGATATCCTTGTAAATCTCTAATTCAGACTCCATATATTTTGTTGGATGTTGAAGGAATAAACATAAACAGTCAAACAACTTCGTTGTTAGTCGCCAAGTCTTACCACCAATATTTATTTGATAATTTTTTAACTCCAAGGTTGATTCAGCAAATTTCCAGTTTCCTTTTGGATCCTTATGAGGGTCCTACAACTTATTCAATTTTGATTTAAAATTGTTAACTCTGATTACAATGTTGACAGATCGCTATGTACAGTATCATATTGATCGCTACTCGTTTCATTGTTAACATAATCATCATCAAAAGTATAGCTTGTAGGAGTTTTATCTTCATCCTTCATAGTTACTTCACTTCTTTTGGTCCTCGAAACTAGTTCTTTTAATTGTTTTGCTATAGATGAAAAAGTTTTCTCCAGATTATTCAGAGTATGTAATTCTCCTAATTTTAACGAAGTGAATTTTCGTTTGAGATCATTTCTGCTCCGTATAATATCTATCTTCAATATTTCATTCATGTGTTATGATCGGGTTAAAGCAGATCAGATCAGGTCTGTTAGTATCAGATTAGCTTAATTATTATCAGATCAGGTCTGGTAGTGTTAGATCAGGTCTGGTCAATTCATTCTGAAGTAATGTACTAAAGTTGATTGTCAAATAGTTGAACTTTTTTAGATGAATAAAAACGTTAAAGCCTCTTCGGTAACTACCACCATTAACAAATTCATGAATTTCCATACATGATTCATATTGAATCTATCTTGTTTAAACATAATAATCATGTTAGCATTATCACGTAATAAATGTTTGGGTATTCTTCTATATGCGTGGTTGCCGTAGCTCGGTGATTAGTGTGTTGGCCTTCTGATCTGTAGGTCACGGGTTTAATCCCCGGCTGAAGCATAAGAAATTTGATATTGAAAAGATTTTTCTTTCGAACGGTACCTACCTGTCAGCAAGCAATTGGCAATTCTTCCTTCTAAAACAACTCTGTGATAAAGTACAGAAAAAGTGATGCCGCAAAAGTTCTGTCGTTCGGAACTGGCTAAAATAAGTAGGTCCTTTCTAATACTGTCCAAAATTTAACACGCACAACAGAAATGGAAGAGAAGCTCGGCCAAAAAGCCCTTCGGGGCTTATAAGTGCCACCTATTTATTTATTAAAAAGTGTCTACTCCTTCCATATTCCCAAAATTGCAATGCAATGTATGGAAATGAAATGAAATGGAATGCAGTAATCCTTTCTTGCTTAAAGTATTACTGCACTTTATTTTTGGCATTTTTGATAATACTTAAAAAATCCTATGCACTATAACTTTGAAACACATGAAAACTCGCGTCTTATTTCACTTAAGCTATTGATATATAAACTGGCTTTAAGAGTTGGAACAAAACAATGCTTTCCCTCTGTTAAAAGAAATTTGTATGCTAAAATTTGTTTCTTTGTTGAATAGTCTAGCGCATGTTCTTGATTGTTCGAAGAAATTGATTAAAATAGGCTTAAATATATCTTTTTTAAATTCCTCCACATGTTACTAGCCGACGGTATCAATTTTATAATTTTTTTTTTTTTCATTTTAGGTTATCTATAAATGATCGTAACGGCTGAAGCCTTTGAGACTCCATCTCGGAAATATCATATTTAAAAGGTAATTTTTCAATATTTTTAGTGATTATAGTTTAGTCTGGTGGTGTTTTCGCAAGGTAACGTGTCTAACTGCCTCAACCGGGTGGGGCTAGCGCAATCCTTGTTGAACTCATCGCAAGTCAACTCACTGGCTGTCATGTAGTTTGATCTGAGCGCTATGTGATGATACCTTTATTTGTTAATGAGGGGTAGTCATATAGCTTGCTCTGCTTACTATGTGATGGCGCTTTCATTATTATTAATGGGGGCCCTCCATGTGGCGACCACCGGGCAACATCTTCCTGGCACCCGCTGGGAGGCGGCTGAAGTGAGTGGCGAAAATCTCCTCGGTTAGAGGTTGTGCGTTGGGTTTGGGACCTGCCACATAAAAAAACCCCCCCAATGAAAAAAACAAATATGCCTCGGATAAGGACTACCGCTTTTGTTGATGACTCCACAAACAAAAAAGGACAACGATTTACGGATATGCACCTGGAATGTCCGATCCCTTTATAGGGAGGGTGCCTCTATCCAGCTGGTTGATGTCCTCGAAAAATACAGAGCTGACATCACCGCTCTCCAGGAAATGCGATGGACAGGACAGGGCTGCTCCAAAAGAGCGTCCTCTGACATCTACTACAGTTGCCATGCTGAAAGACACGAATTAGGATGTGGATTTTTGGTCAGCAAGAGTACGACATCTTGTCTCACAGTTCACGCCTGTGAACGAACGGCTGGCCACAATCCGCATCAAGGCAAAATTTTTCAACATCAGCCTTATATGTGCCCACGCTCCGACGGATGAGAAGGACAATGTGACCAAGGAGAGCTTCTTTCAGCGCCTCGAAGAAGCTTACGACCGCTGCCCCCGCCACGATATCAAAATCGTGCTTGGCGACTTTAATGCCAGGGTGGGCAAGGAAGGTACCTTTGGTCCAACTGTCGGAAAATTCAGCCTCCACCAGAACACCTCCGATAACGGAATGAGGCTGATCGACTTCGCCGCAGCACGAAACATGGTAATTGGTGGTACCAGATTCCAGCATCTCGACATCCACAAAGCGACATGGCTGTCTCCAGATCAACGTACAAGAAACCAAATTGATCATGTGGTGATTGACGGAAGGCATGCTTCCAGTGTGATGGACGTGAAATCGATCCGTGGTGCCAACATCGACTCGGATCACTATCTTGTTGCAGCTAAGGTGCGCACACGCCTATGTGTCGCAAATAACAAGAGAAGTCCCACACAGAGAAAGCTCGACGTCAGTAAGCTGCGATCACCAGAGACAGCAGATGCATTTTCCACTCGATTATCGGATCTGCTTATGCAGAACACTCCCCCACTTGATGATACATGCGCACGGTGGACACATATATCCCACTCCATGACTACTGCTGCCGAGGAGGTAATCGGTTACTACCGGCCTCTGAGGAATGAGTGGTATGATCAGGAGTGTTGCGACGCTACTGCAGAGAAAGACGCCGCCTACAGAAAAACCCTGCGTGCAGGCGCAACGCGAGCTGTTAAGGAGCGGTACAGAGACAAAAGGAGTGCAGAGAGACGTCTTTTCAGGCGCAAGAAGAGGGAGTTGGAAAGACGCGAGTGTGAGGAGATAGAGATGTGTACCGACAAGAATGAGGCTCGAAAATTCTTTGAAAATATCAAGCGCCTGAGTGGAGGTTTAAATCCCGGAGCCTCTTCTTGTCGTGATGGAAATGGGAATCTGGTTACGGATGTCCAGAGTGTACTGAGCCTATGGAGGGAACACTTCTCCACGTTACTGAATGGCGATGCTACGAACAATTCCGCCAGTGGAGGAGTTTGCCCGATAACCCCAATTACAGATGATGGTGTTGATATTCCACCACCCGACTATGACGAGGTTGAAACGGCCATTTTAAGGCTGAAGAACAACAAAGCTGCAGATGCTGATGGCCTGCCTGCCGAGTTGTTTAAGACCGGAGGCGATGAGCTGCTCACCCGCATGCACCAGCTCATAAGCAGAATATGGTCGGATGAAAGCATGCCTGATGATTGGAGGCTCAGTGTTCTCTGTCCTGTACATAAAAACGGAGACCCCACAATTTGCGCCAACTACTGTGGAATAAGTCTCCTGAGCATCGCATACAAGGTTCTATCGAGCGTACTGTGTGAAAGGTTGAAGCCTATGCTCAGCAACCTGATTGGACCTTATCAGTGTGGCTTCAGACCTGGTAAATCCACCATCGACCAGATTTTCACACCGCGCCAAATCCTGGAGAAGACCCAAGAAAAACAGATCGACACACACCACCTATTTGTTGATTATAAAGCCGCTTTCGACAGTCCGGTAAGGGATTACCTCTACGCAACAATGTCTGAGTTCGGTATTCCTGCAAAGCTCATTCGACTTTGTAGAATGACACTGCATAACTCCCGTTGTGCAGTGAAAATTGGGAAGGACCTCTCCGCGCCGTTTAATATCGAACGGGGTTTCAGACAAGGTGATTCGTTATCGTGCGACTTCTTCAATCTTATTATGGAGAAAATAATACGAGCTGCTGATCTACGACATAATGGCACTATCTTCAACAAAAGTGTCATGCTGTTAGCTTATGCCGACGATATTGACATAATCGGCATGAACACGCGAGCAGTCAGTGCAGCATTCTCAGAGTTGGAAAGAGAGTTGCGTCGGATGGGTCTCACGGTCAGTGTTGCTAGGTTGTCGTCAGTAAAAAACGTCCAATTTAGTCTGAAAAAACGTCTTTTCCCCCCAAAAAATGTCATTTTAAAAATTTCGTTAATGTATGCATAAAAGCAAAATTTTAGTAGTTTTAAACAAAGAAATATTTTATTGTCAAGCTCGACAAGTCTCTGTCAAGAGAATAGAGGGATAAATATGCTTTAAGCGGTTACATTAAAAGATCACATTAAGAATTCATAGACTTAACAATATTATATAGGTATTTATATAAAAGCAAAATTTTATTTAGTTTCAAACATAAGAAAATATTTTAAAAGGAGCTTAAACCATCGCTTTTGAAGGTTTTAAAGGTTCATAGAGCTCTAGAACTCTCGACACCACGGCTTGTAGAGACAGCCATCTGGTTTGGCATGGGTGAAACAATCTCTTCGGCTTATATTCAAGAAGGCTTAAAATTTTCTGCAGTTTTTCACCTCTTTTCGGACTATTTGATATATAGTTGTAAATATCACGGACCATGGACTCAACTGAAGATGGTAATGTTAAGCACGCATATGAAGAGCAAAGGGCAATAGAATGGCAGATACGGAACTAAAGTTTGAAAATTAAGAAGTGGAGCATTTTAAGGCTGTGTGCGCCTACGTTTAAATTGCTACATAAATAGAAAACAATTCTAAATCACTTCAAAGTGTCGGTGATGCAGTGAATACGAACAATTTAGATTTATTCAAGCATACTTTTAAACCTAAATTTAACTGTCAAATACATATATCTGAACAAGCGATGCTGTGAATGATTCTTGAAAAAGTTTTAATTAATTTTCATCATAGCTACGTCACATAAAAAAAAATTTTCAGAAAGAAGTAAGTATAAATATATTTGATTTTTTCATTTATACAAATAGGTATATGTATATTATTTTGCAGGGTAGGAAGAGCAGACGGAATGTTTTATAGATGCCAGGATGGAGCTAGACAGGGAAAGTGATGGATGCTAGGACTGCTTGGGAGAAAATGATAATTTATTATTAGTGTTATGGATACTCTACCATTGTTTATAGTTTAAAGGCAAATAGGTTCAAAAAGTGCAATAGACGAAGAATTAATTGAGGAATTAAAAAAAGTGGGGCAATGTGATTGAAAAATATAATGTGAGTATGCCAAAAGTTATTGGGGAATATGTATTATTTACATATTCTACGTTCTTGTTTTCAACGCTTCGAAGAACCCCCAACAGGACGCGGGTTTGACAACATCAAAGACAACATCCAACGCAAAATTGCCAACGTTCCGGTCGAAATGTGTGCTAGAGTGGTGGAAAATTGGGTCCAAAGAATCGACCGCTGTAAACGGGCTCGTGGTGGTCATATGACCGAAATCGAATTTCATTCATAAAACGTAATGCTTGCAATATATCCACTCAATATCTCAAACATTGTGTTTTATTAATAGATAAAATTGTTATGTCCCTAAAGGAAAACCCTTTACATAAATTGGTGAATTATTTTTCTCATATTGAAGTTTTTTATTTATAATATTTTTTTTTTATTATGTGGATTGATTGTGATATGAGATAATCGAACTGAAAACTGAACTATTAGTAATAAAGTGTTTGTTATATGATATTTCGTTAATTTGTTATTTATTTTTGAGTTATGAGGTTATGAATTTCTTTTTTTGTTTTTATTAAAATTTGAATAAATTTGAATTAAAAAATTCTTCTTCAAATTCATCGTTAAGGCATATATTATGCGCTATATAAGTTACTGCCATTTTTTAACAAAACGCGTGATTTTTAAACGCAATTTTTTGTCGAAAATACAACGTCAACGTACTTTCAATTTGCCAAAAGCTGATTCAATTATACTTCGGGCTTTATTGTGTGACTTATTGAACTTTCTGTTAGCCGGTTCTCTGGTTCACATGGTTCAGATGGTGTTAAAATAGTGATTCATATGCAGAACCAATATCACCTAGAAGATGGTAGCCTGCTTGTGGAAGCTATGATCTGTGTAAAATGTACTGTTCTTCAACATTCGTTCGTCGTGTACTGGTCCAGGATAACCGTAAATGATTGATTTATGTAAATAAATTTATGTCCATAAATTCTGTTAAAAAATGTCAAAATTATTTACGTTAAGTTTGGGCATGAATTTAGCCCATGTGCAAAAATTTGAATCGAAGACCATGTTGCAAAAGCTTGATACGTTTAATACGGAATGGCAGTATATTATATACATACATATGTATTATATTCTTCCGGCAGTAAGAATTTGCCATGGAAAAGCTTCTAAGAGAACTCTGTGATAAAGCTCAGAAAAAGTGATGTAGCAAGTGTCCTGCCGTTCAGAACTAGCTAAAATGTGTAGGTCCCTTCTAATACTGTCCAAAGTTTAACACGCACAACAGACCACATATATATTTTTTTTCTCCTTAAAACTCCTAATTGGAGCATAGGGCCTCCACAAGGCTTCTCCATCGCACACGGTTTTGGGCAGTTGATTTAGCGCTTTCCCATGTGATGCTGGCTGCAGCTAGCTCTCCTAATGTTGATCTTCTCCAGGTGTTTCTTGGTCGTCTGCGGCCTCTGCTCCTTTGCGGGTTCCACTCAAGCGACATTCGCGTGATGCTATCTGGCTGCTTTCTTAGCGTGTGGCCAATCCAGCGCCACTTTCTACGCTTAATCTGTATCAGTATGGGCTCTTCGCTCGTCAGACGCCATAGTGCCTCGTTGGTAATAGTGTTAGGCCAGAAAATTCTACAAATGATCCTCAAACACTTGTTGACGAAAGCTTGCAGTCTCTGCGTGATAGAGTTCGAGATCAGCCATATTTCACTTCCATACAGTAGTGTCGATTTCACACATGCGGAGAATATTCGCAATTTCGTGCGTCTGGATATTTGGGAATTTGCCCATACTGATTTTAGCCGGCCAAATGCTGTCTTGCTTTGCTTAGCCTGCAGTTAGCATCCTCCTCAGCTCCCCCGTTTGTTGTTATCGTGCAACCGAGGTAGCAGAAACTTTCGACGAATTCTATCGCACAGCCGTCAATCATTATATGGCTTCTATTGGAATGATTGATTCTCATGGCTTTGGTCTTCGCAATATTTATCTCTAATCCGATGGTGTGTGCCAGAGCGACTAAACTGTTCGCCTTCGCTTGCATATCGGAGAATTTGTGCGAGAGGAGACAAATGTCATCGGCAAAGTCCAAGTCCTCAAGCTGCCGTGCGCGATTCCACACAATGCCAGTTCTCTTGTGCTGCGTGAGGCTGCTCATAACGTCATCCAGCACAATGGCGAAGAGAAGCGGGGAGAGAGGGCAGCCCGGCCGTACTCCAGTGCTGGTCGTGAATGAATCACTGATGTTACCATTGTGTAGAACCGCCAACTCAGAGTTCTCGTATAGTGCCATTATGAGGCGAATCAGCTTCAGGTGTGTTAGCCTGATCAACGCAGCTGCGTTTTGGGCGAAATCCAGCCTGTTCGTCCCTAAAAGCATTCTCAACGCACTGGAGTCTATTCTGTATAAGTGATGCCAGAGTTTGTAGATGGAATTGAGCAAGGTTATTCCTCTCCAGTTGCCAAAGTCGCGCAGATCACTCTTTTTCGGAAGATTAACGATGATGCCCTTCATCCAAGAGGGAGTGATCTTTCCATCTCTGCATTTGCTCATCGCTACTCGTTAGTAAGGTGCCACTTTGATCTCTTATTGGCTGATTTCTGTTGGTTTGCCGGTTGATTAGGCAGGCAATCAGGCGAAACAGCTGTCGCATATTATTTGCTCCTGCTGCGGCCTCGGCATCACTAGCGATATTCTCCATGAAACGTCTCTTATCCCTTCTGGCCGCTTTCTTAACCATCTTGGCTGTTTCTCTTTAGGATGGCCGTAATGAGTTGTCGTTGTTAACCTGCCTTTTTAGATCGTTTCTGCGCTGTAGGATGCCCAAGTGAGGTCAGAGATCCATGGCTTTCGGTGGGCGGGTTTAACTGTGCCAAGTTGTTCATATGCTACGTGCCTGATTGTGGTGCTAGTAGTTTCCCAGCTGATGCCTTCGTTGTTGTTGATTAGCTTTTCACGTAGTTTGCTGACTATATCGTTTCTGGTGTTGATGTTCCGCAGATATTGAACGTTATAGCGCTTATGTCTGCATTGTTCGTCAAATTTCTTTCTGCATTTCAGCTTGATCTTAACGTCGCCAGTGATGAGCTCGTGATCACTATCAATATCGGCTCCCCTTCTATTTCTAACATCACGTAGCGAACCTCTCCACTTCCGACTGATACAGATGTGGTCTATCTGGTTTCGAGTTTTACCATTCGCCGAGGTCCATGTGTATTTATGAATTTCCTTGTGAGGAAATATGGAACCGCCAATAACCAGTTGGAAGGTTTGACACACTTCTATTAGCCTCTCGCCGTTGTTGTTAGTTGTTCCACAGCCATGGACTCAAATTGTCGACTGTATACCGGAGTTATTACTTCTGATTTCCGCGTTGAAGTCGCCCATGAAAAAGAATATATCCCCCCTGTTGATGGAACTGAGCGTTGTCGTCAGTTGCGCAAAGAAGTCGTCTTTTACCATGCAATCCGCGTCTTCCGTTGGAGCATAACACTGTACGATGGTAACGTGTCGGTGAACATTACTGTGGAATCGGGCCAGGATTATGCGGTCGGAGATTGGTTTCCAGGAATGCAAGGTGTTGCGCATCTCCTTGGATATAATTATGCCAACTCCACTCTAACCTCTGACTTTCTTCCCACTGTACAGTACAGTACTGCCATGGGTTGTTGTACATTCGCCGCTGCCATTCCACCTCATCTCACTTATACTTATGTATCATCTGCACTTCGAGTTGCTCCTGTCTGGAGGCATCCCTGAGAGTTCTTACATTCCATTGAGATATTCTTGTCCGGGTGCGTGGGCCAAATGTCATCATCATAGGTTTATGTTCGTATCCGAGGCTTTTCCCTGTGTAGGTTACGTTAATCGGTTTTTGTGTATACACTAGGGTAAGTGATTGGCCTACCGCTAGCGCTCTCAAGTGATGGGGCAGCCATCTGACGTCGCTTGAGAACAACGCTTTCGCCTGTAGCGCCATCTGTGCTTAATTTGTTTTCCTATTGAATAACGGAAGTATTACACACAAATGGTTGGGAACTTCGCTAAATTGATAATGAAATGCGTAATTACATTATTTGACTGCTTTCCCCTTATTGTCGCTGCTATGCACCGCGAAACTGCACTTTCTTGTTTTTGCTATCAATTATTAAGTGCGCGTAATATTTGAGGTAGATTGATGAAGGATTAAAGGTGATTTGGGTACATATAGGAAGTTTTGTTAGGATTAGGATATTAAAGACTGACAGGAAAAATTGGGAAGATGGAAAAAGCGCAGGATCAGATTGTCACCACTGGGGCTCAAACCTGTGACCTCCGGGGTGGTCACCTAGTGCGCTAACGTTAGACTACAGAGACCATATATATATATGTGTGTATATGTATGTATGTATATATATATATATATTTATACATATATATACATATATATAAATATATATATATATATATATATATATATATATAAATATATATATATATATATATATATATATATATATATATATATATTTATATATATATATATATATATATATATATATATATATATATATATATATATATATATATATATATATATATATGAAGGTTAGTATTTGCTTTTATTCGTAAAGAGTACAAGATCGGAATGAATGTGTGAAAGTTATTTCTGCTATCATGCAGTAGGTGTAAAAAATGATTTTCTTGTGGGGGTTGCCACAGTACTCCCCTCTTAGACAAGGTGTACTGTTTTCTTGAAGCGTTCTGGAATTACGACGCGGCGTCCGGAACGTGTCACCTTGGTCGATGTTGCAGTGTCGGGCGGCTCTGAAGGGACTGGTTCTGGTTTCGATGGTTGTGCTTCATCTTCAACTGTGTAAGCAGGCTTAAGTTGATCTATGGAAATAGTTTTTGCTCTTCCGTTCACGCTGATCTTGAAATATTTGTCGGTTCTGCTTATGCCCTTGTGTGGGCCGTCGTAAGGATGCGACAACGATGGTCGCACGGAGTCGTTTCTGATGAAGACACTGTCGCAAGTGTGAAGATCTGGATGTACGAAAATTTTGCTGTTACTGTGCCAGGTTGTATCAGGCGTTCTCATCTCTTGCATTGCTTTTCGTAGCTCGACGACGACCTCTGATTCTGTTTTGTTGCTTGGGGTATCCAGGAGAAACTCTGATGGGATGCGTAGGGTAGCGCCGTAGACTAGCTCCGCTGGAGACGCTTTGAGGTCTGCTTTATAGGTTGTACGCAGACCCAGCAAAATTGTTGGTAAGTGTTCAGTCCATCGCTCATGGTTCTGGCATAAAATCGCAGCCTTCAGTGTTCGATGCCACCTCTCTACTAACCCGTTTGATTGAGGGTGAGAAGGAGTCGTTCTGGTGCGATACGGGTCAGCTCTGCAAAAAGGGTAGACTGGAATTGCCGTCCTTGATCTGACGTGATTTTCTCGGGAACTCCAAACCTCGATATCCAATTGTCTATCAGTGCACGTGCGATAGTTGGAGCAGTCATATCGGGAATCGGTATTGCCTCGGGCCACCTGGTGAATCTGTCGACCAACGTGAGACAGTAACGTTGTCCATTGTTGAGAGGGAATGGGCCCACTATATCGACGTTAATATGGGAAAATCGTTTGTCCGGCGGCATGTAACGCTGCAGTTGAGAAAATGTGTGGCGGTTCACTTTTGACCGTTGACAGTGAACGCACGCCTTGGTAAAAGCTCTGCTGTCTTTCTGTATGCCAGGCCAAACGAATCTTTGCGTCATCAATTTGGCTGTAGCACGTGGGCCTGGTTGGCACAGGTTATGCGTAGACTCTAAAACCAAACGTCTGTACTTCTTGGTAACAAATGGCCGAATGCAGTTTGTCGAAACGTCACAGTACAACTGTTCTGAGCTGCCTGGAATTGTAAAGAGTTTTAATTTATGAGAACCATTTGCGTTACCTTTTTGCAGTAATTGTTGCAATTCTTCGTCTACTTTCTGATCAATCGCCAGTGTTTTAAAATCAACGTGTGCCATTTGCAAGGATGAAATACGAGAGAGTAAATCTGCTGTAACGTTTTCTTTACCGTTTACATGACGGATGTCTGTAGTAAGTTGCGAGATGAAATCCAACTGGCGTGCTTGTCTATTCGAAGCCTTGTCTAAATTTTGTCTGAAGGCGTACGTAAGCGGCTTGTGGTCCATATAGATATGACAGAGCCGGCCTTCTAGCATAAATTTAAATTGTCGAACTGCTAAATATATCGCTGTTAGCTCACGGTCGTAGGTGCTATAACGCAGTTGCGACTTATCAAACTTTTTTGAGAAGAACCCCAACGGTTCAAGAGCACCTTCTACCACCTGATGAAGAACGGCGTCGGCCGCAATATTGGAAGCATCCACCCAAAGGGATAGCTCCGCTTCTTTCGATGGGTGCGCGAGCAAAGTTGAGTTCGCTAGTTGTTGTTTGCACTTCTCAAAAGCTGCTGATGTCTCAGCAGACCAGTTGAGTAGTGATCGGTCGTTTTTGACGTTTTCAGGGCACATCTCTAGCAGCGGTGCCTGTGCTTCGATTGCATGAGGTATAAACCGTCTATAAAAGTTTATCATCGCCAAGAAACTCTTCAATTCCTTAACGGTGGAAGGCCTTTTGAAATTGCGTATGGCCTCTACGCGCTCTGGATGCGGTCGAATCCCTTTCGAGGATATCATGTGGCCGAGAAAGATTATCTCGCTTCGGCCAAATTCAGACTTCGCTACGTTGATAGTTAAATTGTACTTCGTAAGTCTTTCAAAAAGTTGGCGGAGGTGTATTTCGTGCTCTCTTGGACTTGATGAAGCGATGCAGATGTCGTCCATGTATGGGAAGACAAAATCCAGACCACGTACGACCTCGTGAATTAGCCTTTGAAAGGTTTGAGCTGCATTTCGCAGTCCAAACGTCATATATGCAAACTCAAATAAGCCAAAGGGCGTGGCAATAGCAGTTTTTGGGATATCATCCAGATGGACAGGTACCTGATGAAACGCTTTCTGCAGGTCGACTTTTGAAAAAATTGTCTTGCCTTGCAAATTGCTTGTAAAATCCTGTAGGTAAGGTATTGGGAATCTGTCCGGTGTCGTGATAGCATTCAATGCCCGATAGTCGCCACATGGGCGCCAGGTGCCATCTGCCTTTTTAACCATATGCAGCGGACTGGCCCAACTGCTTCGTGAGGGTCTGCAAATTCCAAGCTTCATCAAGCTTTCGAATTCGGCCCGCGCAGCTGCTAGCTTATCAGGAGATAGGCGTCTAGGGCGAGCGAAAACGGGTGGGCCGTGCGTGTCGATATAGTGTACCACGGATGTTTCTATGGTAGTGCCGGGCTGGGCGAAGCGTGTTACTGCTGGGAACTCGTTTAATAATTCAGCGTACGACGAAGATGTATCGAATGACTTGACGGAAAGGTGTTTGGCGGCGACCATATGTCCAGTGGTTTCTAATGAAGTATTATTATCGATCAGGCGACTTCGTTTTAAATCAATGAGTAAACCAAAGTGATTGATGAAATCTGCAACAATTATACCCGAAGTAACATCAGCGATCAAAAACGTCCACAAAAACTCGCGCCTTAGTCCCAGGTTAACTTTTAAGAGCACTTCTCCGTAAACGTTGATAGGAGTTCCATTAGCGGCAAACAATTTCATGGAAGAAGGTTGATACTTGACTGAACGTGAGCCTTTTGGTATAACAGACACGTCTGCGCCGGTGTCAATTAAAAATTTTTAATTGTTTGTGATGTCTGATACCTGAAGGCGAAAAATTGCTGCATCAAGATGTTTGCCCGTACTCGGTGCAGCTTGAGTCAAGTAACATCAATTCGGTGAATTTGCGTTGGCGTAACTGCAGGGGGTTTTGCATCTACGCGCGTTGTCGCCAAAAGTACGAGGTTGTCCGAGGTTCAGGTGAACGATTACGGCTGTATGAACGTGAGTGGCTTCGTGAACTCCTTTTTTTCGTCTGTATCGCCTCAAGTCGCTTTGAGAGTTGCGAAATCTGTCGTTGGAGTGCTTGCAGGGTAACCTCAGAATCTGTGTTAAACTGGTTCGATGAGGGTGAGACGGTGGAAGATTGCTCTACTCTATTTATACCACGTAGGCCCATCGACTCTACTATGGCATCTGCGATTACAACTTTATCCACCGGGTCCCCTTTTGCAGCTATCACTGCAGCCTGCGCGTGAGGTGGTAATCGTGATGCCCACAAATCAACTAGAACTGTTTCACATAGTGAACTACCAGCAACTCGACGCATTTCATTGAAGAGCTGACTAGGCTTCATATCTCCTAGTGGCATGTCCGATAAAACACGTGGGGTTAGTTTGGTTTTGATGTACTCATACCTGTTCTGTTGAGGGGTGGCTTCAATAATTGCGCGCAGCTCTGTCAATTTATTTGGTGGCACTTGCGCCATCACGAGGTTGTATTTCCTGATGTCTTGAGTTACTCCCGACGCAGCGAACCAAAACTCGAGCGACATAAAATATGATTCGATGTTCGTGGCGGCCATGCTCGGTGGATTTATTCTTGGAACCACAGCAGAATCCACATGAACATCATTTCCGATAAGCTGTGCATTTGGTGGTTGTTGTGGAGGTGTTGTGCCATTGTCCTCCGGCCCAAGCATCTTTGCAATTTTTGTGGGTTAAAAGATTATTCCACAACCGAAGAAATTGCTTTTTAGCGCCGACAAATGCACGTGGAGTTTTTTCACTTTTACGAATGAGCTAACCTCAATTTTATACTTTCGGGGTCACCACTTTGAAGGTTAGTATTTGCTTTTATTCGTAAAGAGTACAAGATCGGAATGAATGTGTGAAAGTTATTTCTGCTATCATGCAGTAGGTGCACTGACGCGATGCGGGAGTTGCCACAGTAGTCGGCAATGATGTAAAAAATGATTTTCTTGTGGGGGTTGCCACATATATATATATATATATATATATATATATATATATATATATATATATATATATATATATATATGTGCATATGTATATGCATATGTATGAGTGTATGTATGTATGTATAAGTGTGTATAAGTGTGCATATTTTCTATAACCGTTCCTTCTCCTTTCATCTGTTTGGAAAATGCCCACAAATCTTTCCGCTTGGCTATTAGGCATTAGATGATATGGGCTTGTGCATTTATTTACAATGCAGTTTTTTCCCATAAGTCTTCAAAATATACACTTTTGAATTGCATTCCGTTGTTGGAAACGAGCGTTGTGGGTATTCCTAGACGAGAAAATATTTCGCAATATTGTCCGCACTGTTTGTTGCGAAGGGATTGATTTCGTTTCAATGATTTCCGGCCACTTTGAAAATGTGACAGTTACATGTAAAAAGTACTAACCATTTAGTGGGCCTGCATAATCGATATGAACTCGATCCCAAAATTTTGTTGGAGTAGGCCACGGTTGCAGAGTTGCTTTTACCGGCATATTAGCAGTGACTACGTAGTGAGCACAACTTTTTATCGTGATCTTTATGTCATTGTCGATACCAATAGCTTTCGTTCTCTCAATGCCTGAGTGACCACGGTGAAACTCATATAATACACGTCTACGGAAATTTGCGGAATGGTAAGTCTATCGCGGTACATAATGCATTATTCAACATTAATAATTTTGGCTAATTTTTGGAGGCAAGCCATTTTTAATATTTTTTAACACGATGGAAAGAAGCGTATCCTTAGATATCTAGTGCTGTATCATTTAGAATATTACTGGCAATGATGTTATGGTGTCTCTGGCGGCACAATGGGTTTAATTTTCTGATTTTATTAATGCTATGACGAAATCTTCCGGAACGATATTTTTCCTATTTACTAATCGAGACAATACATATGCGTATCCGGAACTATTCGCTAAGTAAATTTGTAAAATAAATTTTAAAATCGTACGCAAGAAGTTGAATTGCTCATCTCTGTAGTCGATTCGCTTGGTGTACTGCGATACCAGTTTTTCGTCTAAAAATTGCTAATAAAAGTTTATGGTCAGTCTGAAGCTTGAATCACCGTCCGTATATCAGTTTGTGGAACTTGGTAGTCGCAAATATAAGAGCTAATGCTTCTTTTTCGACTTGACTATACCGTTGCTCGGCGGGTATCAATGATCGCGCAGCGTGGCAAACGGATTTTACAGTGCCATCAGAGTATAAGAGTAAAATGTAGGCGCCGAGTCTAGATCCGGACGCATCAGCCGCTACTATGATATTTTGCTGTGGATCATAATGTGCCAAGGTAAGATCTGACGACAGTACGTCCTTTAATTTTTTCAAAGATCGCTTGTGCTTGACTGTCCATGTCTATGTAACTTGGGTTTTCAAAAGTTCATCTAACGGATCTCTATGTCGTCGCATGTTGCTAACAAACTTCCCGTAAAATCTGATGGCCCCGAGAAACGATCGTGGTTCTGTAACATTCGTCAGTTGCTTCATATTGGTGATGGCTTGTATACGTTCAGGATTTGGCTTAAGACCGTGCCCGGTTTGTCCGCAATACGGTCTTTGTCTCGTTGCAGAGTCCCATCTTGTATCTGAAAAAGATAATTTCAATTGAGCAACACGATTTTTTTTGCTGGTTGATCAATACTTCCCTAGAAAATCTGCACTTGATTGCTTACAGAATTTATTGGTTGATCTTTCAAATGGAAAGCCTCCATCCAATTGTAAAGAAGTAATGATGTTATGAAATATGAGGTGTTGCATCGATTGCCATGTAATGAAGGACTAACTAGCTAGGCTAACCAGTAAATATTGTCTCAGTCCAATCGTCAGTCAAAGCGGTTGCACCGCTCCTTCAATTGACAGCTCGTGTGTTGCCACAACAAGCTTGACATAAAGTGAGAATAAACCACAGCGTATTAGTGTTAGTTTAATTCTGATTTTTTATTTTCGAATATGGGCTCTATTTATACCACATAATTCTTTCCAGAATTTCCAATATTCCCATCCATTTCCATATGCTAATTGGTCATACATACATAACACTTAGAGTGGCGACACAATAATTCATAATTGTGTTAACACAATATAATGATATTCTATACCAATGCAAGTGATCGAAAATATCAGTATATCATGTTGCCTGTGCATTTCAAAAAAAGCGAAATGTAAACAAAAGTGAAACAAAAATAGATATGTATGTATGAACATGTATGTACATAATGATATACATAGGTATGTGTAGTTGATGCAAGCATGTTTGTATGCACGTAATGTATTGTTGTACAGTACAGTATATTGTTATGCACAATGGTATGCATATGCGATGATATGGTACCACTACACAATCTAGCCCCATAACGTTGAGTTCGGATATTAAAGACACGCGACAAGTGAATGCTTTTTGTTCTCCTTGATAAGTGAGGAGTAGCTCGCCTGTTGCGCTACGTGCTGATCGGTCAACTGCCTCAGTTTCCTTAATATTTAAAATGTCGAATGTGTCTTTTGATATAATTGTAATATCTGGCCCGGTGTCGAATTAAAGTCGTATTGGAACGCGGTTAATGAGAACATTGATGTATTTGCGTTGGCATTGTACTTGGTTTGTCAAAAAAATCCCGTTTGATGGTACGATATGTTTGTGTTGCAGTTTGTGACTCTTCTGTGTGACACTTGCGTTATTGAATTGTGGTGCGCCATTTCTCTTATATGCTTTGCTGTTATTATTGTGTGAGCGATAACCCTCTTTGTGCCCGGTTTTTCAACAATCACCACATTTATGGCTTTTGTGGGGAAACGTGCATAGTAAAAATCGTCAAAATACCAGCATGGAGTTTTTGACACTTTTCCCTTACGCTCTCCAAACCATGTGTCGAAAGTGAGGTTATGGTCGACATATAACTCTGTCATATTTGACCCTAAGACCTCGATGATAAATTCAGGGTTTCCTGCGAACTTCACATCGTTTCTAGACTCATTTGATATAATTATTTTGGAAGGAAAATTTTGCATTGCCACACTATCGCTATGCTGCTGCTCGTGCATTTTAATTAACATTTACGCTAATGTTTCTTCCACGGTTACTGTCCACGCCAGAACGCAAATGTCGTGAGTTGTCAAAATATTAATTTCTAAATTATGACTACCAGTGTGTTGGCAACCCACCGTAAATTTATCACATTTCATTTCTGTTTGCCGCTCTCCCTCTCTCTCTCTCTCTCTGTCCCTTCTTCTTAACTTTTTCTATATTCATTTTTTATTGTTTTTGATGATTATCTCGTTTTACATCCCAAAAAAGAAAGTGCGCGAATTCGGTTAATATTACTTTTTTATATTTATTTTCTTATTTATATATTTTTTTTATATTTATATTTTCCCTATATCGAGTGCTCTAAATTTATAAAGGGTTACCATTTTGCGGTTTCAAAAGTAAATGTAAATAAAACACATATAAAATATTTTTTATCATGATATTTCTTTTTTATTATAAAGTTTGAACGTTGACATTATGTGTGAAATACTACATCATTTAAATGACCACCACGCGAATTGTTGCAAGCATCGATTCTTTTGAGGTAATTTTCGACCACTTTTTGACACATATTGGGCGGTATCTCAGCCATAACGTGACGAATGTTGGTTTTTAGGTGCTCAAGAGTTAAAGGTTTATCTGCATAAACACGGTCTTTCGCGTAGCCCCACAAAAAAAAGTCAAGCGGTGTCAAATCGCATGATCTTGGTGGCCACTTAATATCGCCACGACGAGAAATTACGCGGCCAGAAAATTTCTCTTGCAATAAAGCCATATTCGCTCGAGTTGTGTGGCATGTGGCACCGTCTTGTTGAAATCACATATTCTCTAAGTCGTATTCTTCAATAGCAGGCAAAAAAAAGTCGGTTATCATATGACCATAACGCTCCGAATTGACGGTGACAGTCGTTCCATCGTCGTTTTCGAAGAAGTAAGGTCCAATCACACCTCCGGACCAAAGAGCGCACCAAGCAGTGACTTTTTGTGGATGTAGTGGCCTCTCTTCAATTACTTGAGGATTCTAAGTATTAAGGGAGTTAAGAGTATTGAAAAAAGAATGATAGGACATAAAGCAGAAGATGAACGCAAGTGTAAAAGTGAACATTGGTTGAAGAATACAAACAAGAATACGTAGTAATAATTAAACTATTTATTGACATTTTCAGCACATTTAGATCCACCAGCACTAACTGCTCTCTCCAAATCCTCCACGCTACCAACGCGTATACATTCAGAATTCTTTTGCAGTCGAATGTGAACAGAGCCACGATAAGTGAAAGCATTAAAGATAGTCTTGGTACGCTTAAGGGAAATCGCAGCATGCAAAAGCCTTCTAGTCTCCACATCAAGACTTTCATGTATGAACACATCGTTTTCCAAGTCAAGCCCCGCCAATCTTAAATTCACGGCCCTCTTCCACTGTCTCCTATAATCGCCAAAAGCCTTCGAGACCTGATTACGATCGAAAGGAGTGTAAAACTTTACAACCAATAATGAATTGATATTATCAGCTTTAGGCTTAACACGAAATATGTTCTTAAATTGAGGTGACATGAAATCGATGGCCCGGCAGATACAATTAAAAATGCCTTTGAGATTTTCGGCTTTAGAAAATGGCAATCCGTAGAGTATGGCATCCGACGAATGATCCACAGCGTTGTTGTTGCTATTGTTGTTTTTATTATCAGTAATTTGCTTAGCCAACTCCTCACACCGAGTATATAGAGCACAAATCTTATTTTCATGTGTAAAATTTTTGCTATCGTATTCTTTAAATTTGTCACTTATAGCACCAATTTCACTCTCCACTTTGTCCATGAGTCTACCCTCAGCACTGCTCAATTCACTAGCAAGACTCTTATGCAAATTATCAGAATATGATAGAAGGCGATCTTCAAGTAGTTTTATCTGTTCTGTAATACTTGCATTCAATCGCACTTCCAATCCATGAAGTTGTGCAGCGACCGAGTTTATTGTATTGCCGCTAATCTCCTGTTTAGGCGAATTTACAGATTTGCTGTACGTCTTTTGAGCGAGCTGCTGCTGACGCGTCAGTCTAGGAGATGGCGACATTAGCAAACTCAGACAGGTATAATATATAACAACAACAGTTTCAATTTATGTAAAGCCAACAGCGGCGAATTGAAGAGAAAGAGAATATATGAAGAGATCAATACTCAGAGCGCACAAAGTGAGGAGAACTACACACAGAAGATGATATATTGTTGATACCGTTAAAATTGATTCTTTAGTTTTGTTGTTGCTAATTTAGTATTCATGTGGATATTTAATGTTTTGTTTAATGTTTTTTCACAAATGCAAGTGCGTCAACAAATAACTTCTTTGTTTTCTTTTTCACTACACACCATACAACAACTGATCAACAATATAATACGATTCTAATGATCTATCTTTTAGATCAACCCAATCAGTTAATTAGTTTGTAAATTAAAACTCAAAGAAAAAAAAAGAGAATAAACACGTCCGACTTCAACGACGATTATTTCGCAACCGTATTGAATATATTTTTGATCGCCCGTAATGGCGCACTGTAATAGCACTGATGTTATTGGTGTCGCTGTTGTTTTGTTTCGCTCCCATTCAATATATAGGAGGCGCAGTATTATTCAAGCTTCAAGCATCCTCACAGCTTTCCATTTAAGTTGAGTAGAGTAGAGATGAGTAGATTTCCTGTACCATATTGGTAGGGGATCCTAGGACATGCTGCAGTGATTTCCTTTCTTCGCCAAAGCGGTAGCACGTTGTCTAAAGTGCTCTGCGTTTTCAACCATGTTGGGGCAGTTCGGACAATAAGAGCTGTATGCTAGCTGTAGATCGGCGGTTCAAACCCTGGCTGAAACATAGCTTTAATTTCGCCACATTTTTCTTTCAAACGGTATCCACCTGTCGGCCAGGAATTGGCAATTCTTCCTGCAGCTTTGTGACAAAGCTCTGAAAAAGTGATGTCACAAGCGTTCTGCGGTTCGGAACTGGCTAATATAACTATGTAACACGCACATTCGTGTTACAAAATTTGTTATATTAAAATTTTTTAATTTTTTTTTTCTCCTTTAAATTCCTAATTGGAGCATAAGGCCTCAACAAGGCTTCGCCATCGCACACGGTTTTGGGCAGTTGATCTAGCGCCTCCCATGTGATGCCGGCAGCAGCTAGCTCACCCAGTATTGATCGTCTCCAGGTGTTTCTTGGTCGTCCGCGGCCTCTGCTCCCTTGCGGGTTCCACTCAAGCGACATTCGTGTGATGCCATTTGGCTGCTTTCTTAGCCTGTGGCCAATCCAGCGTCACTTTCTACGCTTAATCTGGATCAGTATGGGCTCTTCTCTCGTCAGACACCATAATAGAAAAAAAATAATAAAAATTATAAAATAAAATAATAAAAAAATAATAATAAAAATAAAAATACATGTCGCGATCCGGGATCGAACCGATCCCGGATCCCTTCATATAGTGGGACGAACCCAAGGAGCACTTGTGCCAAAGTACATCACAACTTTCGGTTGGATAATTAAGTTTGTATATTTGCTTGTGCTGTCCTTTAATTCAATTAACGTAAATTAATTAAATGTAAATGCAATGTAAATTAATTGAATGAAGGTAAAAGCACAGACAAATAAAGGCAAACTCATGGAGCAAATATGAGAATTCTTGTTTGGTTTAGCATGCGTCTAATAGATAAAGATCATGCTGAACCAACAAGAATCGAAAAAGCGACTTCCGTATATGATCGGACAAGTGACATATCTACATGTGCTTGCCCAGTTAGGATCACTATTGAAGCGTCTTTCTTCTGTTGTAAAAATATTGCAACAACGACCCGTTGGGTGAATTCATACCGAGTGCTCTTTTGAAGCAGATCCATCTACGGTGCGCGACAATAAGAGTTCTTGCCCTAAAGTGATCCCAGCTACGGGAGCTTCGTTTAGTCGACTGCGAGCCTTCTGCTCTGCCTAAGTAGTCACTTTGACCACTTCAAAACCAGGAGCAACCAGCTTGAGCGCTTGTTCCTCCTGCATTCTATTCCTTGTCTCCCTCAAGCTTGCGTAGGATATGAATAGAGTAGTTTAATAAATTTGTAGCCTCAGTTGAGTAATTCGATTATAATGCATAGAGTATTTTCATTAATTTGTAATTTCAAGTAAATAATTCTTCTGTACTTCAAAGCCTTTTTTTTATTTTACTTTAATTGTAAAAACTTCATTTTGTAAACGAAATAAACGAAAAGAATAATAAAAGTAGGAATTGTACCGCGAGAGGTATATCATCCTAGCCGAACACTCTAGTGTCGGTAATATTACTGTCAATTTGACAATAAGTGTGTAATTCGGTTTTCCTCCTACAACTAGAGTTTTTCGCTGCCCCCTTGTTTACCCTGGATGGCTGAGTGTTAACCCAGCTGAAAAACAAAGGCACGCGTTACAGCTAGGTCCCTCGTAATACTCTTCAAAATTTAACACGCACAGCAATATTGGAAGAGAAGCTCGGGCAAAGGACCGTTCGGGGCCTATAAGTTCATAGTACACTTGAACGATTTTTAAAGTAAAGTTATAAAGGCGACATGCGTTTTGGACTTTTATTAAGAACCGGGCATCAGACCAGAACATTATAAGTCCAAATTTGCCTAACTACGGCTGCTTAAATAAAGAGTAACATCAGAGGCTTTAAGACCCATATCCCACTGTCCATTTACACGAGTAGGGTGCTCTTGCTGCTTTCCTTACTCTATCTTCTACATTATAATTCCAAAGCAACTTCCTACCTAAGATAAGTGCTAGATAGCGAACTTTATTAATAAATGACAACGTAGTACCATTTAAAGTTGGAGCATTAACCTCAGGTAACCAGTGCTTCCTGTTAAGCATAATAAATTCGGTTTTGCTGGAACTAATCCGCATGATTTAGACATGTGAAATCTGGCCTGCTTCCAGTATAAATACCACTTTTACTTCATTCTATAAGGTGGATATATAATAAATGGTGAGCAGCACTCCTAAAAGTATCTATAGGCCAGCTCAATCTAAAGACCGTCGAAGTTATAGGTATAGGTATATCCTGAGAAAGTGTATATTTAAAAGTAAGTTCAAATATTCTTTACTTAATACGTCTTGTGAACGTTTTGTGGTCATCCAATTGATTGGTTACTCATTGATAGTATTTTTCTTAGTCTAGAAACTTCTGTAGTACTCTTAACGTCCCAGTTTATTGACGTCGTAGTCTTCCTGAGAGCCGCTCATCAGATCATTTTCGCCATACAGCATTTTGAACGCGGATGTAAAGCTGCCTGAAGAGATATATTTATCGTTCTTCTTCGCCTATACTCTTTATAGCGCTCATAATATCATTGCTTCATTGGGTCAACACCCGTTGGGGCTAATTGTTTGCGTTGCTTTGACGTCTGTTTTATAGGTCTTGGCCTTAACCGTGGCAAAACCATAATTTATATTATCGTCGCCACGTCATCCAAAGGTTAATTGATTTTTTTTAAATAGTCTATAGATTTTCCTCCTACATACAGCTAGTAGCTGCTTGTTTTATGTTTAGTTGATCATATGGCTCGAATGCATGTATAATGCCTTGATCAAGTGGTTGTAAAACCGACATAGTGTTTGCAGGGAGATACTGAATTTTAACACTTCCAAATGCAGTAACTTATGCGGCACAAAATGAGCATGAGGGGAGTGTTGCCGTTAGGCAGTTTAATGTTAAGGTTTCACGTTGGTGTGGTTGCGGCGGTTTTCGATGTTGCTAATGCTGCTGTCGTTGCTGTTGTTATGGCGATTGATTGCACTTTTGGTAAAACAAATCCACTTTGTTTATCTTCTTCTTTTATTTTTTAGTTATATTCACATTTTTTGTTAAAATAAATTTTACTCATCGTTAATTTGTCGATTTAAAGAGAACACTTATTTATTATGTAGGTTGCCTTTATATTTCTTTAAACAAGTATGATTCAGTACATTTTCGTGAAATCTGACATTTCCATTGGAAAGCTTGACATTTTTTAGCACAAATGTACTCAGAACGTTTTGATGTACAAGCGATAATTGCGTTGTTGACAGTGACTTGAAAAATTCATTTCGGTCAAAAAATGGATTTAACTCGTGATAATTTTCGAGCTATGATTTTTTACGATTTTCAAAGTGATTTATCGCAAGATAAGTGCTTTGATGGTCTTCATGCGGCCTTTGGCGGTGAAGCACCAACCCCCCCGACAATTTATAACTGGTTTAACAAATTCAAGCGTGGTCCCCGTTTGCTAAAGTACGAATTTCGTGAAGATCGTTCCAAATCTGTCATTGTGACAGAAACCATCGATGCTGTGCGTGAACTGATAATTAAATATCATCATGTGACACACTGTAAGATAGTGGCATCCTTGGGCATTAATTCTACCGCCGTGCATACAATATTGCATGAACACTCAGTTGTCAGAAAGATTTTTCTCGTTGGATCCCGCATAATTTAACAATCGCTCAAAAAAGGCTCGTGCCGATTGGTGCAAAGAAATGATGAAAAAATTCGGTCGCGATGCTTCGAACGACGTTTATATAATCGTGACAGGTGACGAATCACTGCAACCGTGTACTCTAGAGAGGCGATCAAAAGAATAATAAAAAAGGTAAATAATTTTAAAAACTGATAACAAAAGTTGATACACCAGGGAGAAAAAAAATCAAAAGCAAAGAGATAGTGTGTCAGAAAAGAAATGCAATAAAAAAAAGAGAGAGAGAGAGAGTGTGTGAGAAAAGAATACGAAAGTGGGTGGGTAGCGGAATGGGAAGAGCCGGCATAATCGGTGATGTCAGATCACCAAATCAACCCATTCTCCCAATTACACCGACAGTGCTACGCCTTCATTTTGGCGTAGACATTCCACCTCCCTTGCAAAAATACTGCAAAGGAGACGCAAAATCCACACCAGTGAGGAAGAAATATTAAACAGAATAAAAAAAGATTTAAAAGCAACGCTTAGAAATAGTGATAAAAATTAACAATATTATATGAAATTCAAATTATAAAAAAAAGTTTATTCAGCGAGGAAAAATTAAAAGTAGCATTAAAAGAACTATAATAGTGAAAAAAAAATATTAATATAAAGAAAACTTCAACAAAAAGGGAGACAACTTAGAGAATAAATTGCAAAACAAATTCGAAAAAAAGTAAAAATGAAAAAATATTAGTGACTACGCAAGAAGACATATGTCACACACTGCCCGCATAGAGTTAATGTAATTGTATTTCGTCCAGCTATTTTCGCTCTCATTCTCTCTCTCTCTCTCTCCCGTACTCTGTTTCCCTTTACTTTTACTTTCAACTGTCTTTTGTTTATATTATTCTTTATTGTTGATCAACTGCCTTTATCATAAGTGCGTGTTTCCCGAATTGAAATTAATATTTAAAAATTATAAACAAATAAAAAAAAACCGACTTCCCGAGCAGTGCGCGACTTTTCCCCTCCCGATTATAATATACATACATTTACTTTAAAATTTTATAAATAATAACTGAAATAAAGTATAAGTGTGTATTTATAACAACAATCGCGTCACATCATCACCTTTACCACCAACGCAACATTCATGCAAATCAGCAGTGTACCCATTTTGCAAGCCCAATGGCACCCACCACTCTCCCCTGATCATTGGTTCATCGAGCCTGATCGGCTTCAACGTTTGATAAGAAAGGTCTTTCCACCAGGTACGTTGTAGTGTGGTACATATTAAAGTTAAGTGCATTCATGTGTACATCCATGTAACATGTAAAATATACCCCAGAAAATTATTTCTACATATTCCACATTCTTACATATTATGTTGTTTATATGCCTATTAATACATATATAAGCATATCCTTCCAAAACTTGTTGAAATTTTAAATAAAGGAAAATATATACTTGTATGTGTATACTCCCCTGTAAATACGTATTTACATAATACTCGATTTTGTTTCATCTTCTGTTACGTGGGAGGTTCTTAAAAACAACATGAAATAAAGGAAATTATTTTGGAAACAATTTTTTGTTGATTTTTATTTCCCTACCGCTGTGAAGAGTGCATCTCATGTACATATTCTCTAAATCAATCTTATATCTCTCCCACATCGCATTATTTCGATAGCGCAATTGTTTGGCCCAGTTTGGTGGTCTGGTGGTGTTTTCGCAAGGTAACGTGTCTAACTGCCTCAACCAGGTGGGGCTAGCGCAATCCTTGTTAAACTCATCGCAAGTCAACTCACTGGCTGTCATGTAGTTTGATCTGAGCGCTATGTGATGATACCTTTATTTGTTAATGAGGGGTAGTCATATAGCTTGCTCTGCTTACTCTGTGATGGCGCTTTCATTATTATTAATGGGGGCCCTCCATGTGGCGACCACCGGGCAACGTCTTCCTGGCACCCGCTGGGAGGCGGCTGAAGTGAGTGGCGAAAATCTCCTCGGTTAGAGGTTGTGCGTTGGGTTTGGGACCCGCCACATAAAAAACCCCCCCAATGAAAAAAACTAAAATGCCTCGGATAAGGACTACCGCTTTTGTTGATGACCCCCGCAAACGAAAAAAGGACAATGATTTACGGATATGCACCTGGAATGTCCGATCCCTTTATAGGGAGGGTGCCTCTATCCAGCTGATTGATGTCCTCGAAAAATACAGAGCTGACATCACCGCTCTCCAGGAAATGCGATGGACAGGACAGGGCTGCTCCAAAAGAGCGTCCTGTGACATCTACTACAGTTGCCATGCTGAAAGGCACGAATTAGGATGTGGATTTTTGGTCAGCAAGAGACTGCGACGTCTTGTCTCACAGTTCACGCCTGTGAACGAACGGCTGGCCACAATCCGCATCAAGGCAAAATTTTTCAACATCAGCCTTATATGTGCCCACGCTCCGACGGATGAGAAGGACAATGTGACCAAGGAGAGCTTCTTTCAGCGCCTCGAAGAAGCTTATGACCGCTGCCCCCGCCACGATATCAAAATCGTGCTTGGCGACTTTAATGCCAGGATGGGCAAGGAAGATACCTTTGGTCCAACTGTCGGAAAATTCAGCCTCCACCAAAACACCTCCGATAACGGAATGAGGCTGATCTACTTCGCCGCAGCACGAAACATGGTAATTGGTGGTACCAGATTCCAGCATCTCGACATCCACAAAGCGACATGGCTGTCTCCAGATCATCGTACAAGAAACCAAATTGATCATGTGTTGATTGACGGAAGGCATGCTTCCAGTGTGATGGACGTGAAATCGATCCGTGGTGCCAACATCGACTCGGATCACTACCTTGTTGCAGCTAAGGTGCGCACACGCCTATGTGTCGCAAATAACAAGAGAAGTCCCACACAGAGAAAGCTCGACGTCAGTAAGCTGCAATCACCAGAGACAGCAGATGCATTTTCCACTCGACTATCGGATCTGCTTTTGCAGAACCAGAACACTCCCCCACTTGATGATACATGCGCACGGTGGACACATATATCCCACTCCATGACTACTGCTGCCGAGGAGGTAATCGGTTACTACCGGCCTCTGAGGAATGAGTGGTATGATCAGGAGTGTCGCGACGCTACCGCAGAGAAAGACGCCGCCTACAGAAAAACCCTGCGTGCAGGCGTAACGCGAGCTGTTAAGGAGCTGTATAGAGAGAAAAGGAGTGCAGAGAGACGTCTTTTCAGGCGCAAGAAGAGGGAGTTGGAAAGACGCGAGTGTGAGGAGATAGAGATGTGCACCGACAAGAATGAGACTCGAAAATTCTTTGAAAAGATCAAGCGCCTGAGTGGAGGTTTAAATCCCGGAGCCTCTTCTTGTCGTGATGGAAATGGGAATCTGGTTACGGATGTCCAGAGTGTACTGAGCCTATGGAGGGAACACTTCTCCACGTTACTGAATGGCGATGCTACGAACAATTCCGCCAGTGGAGGAGAATGCCCGATAACCCCAATTACAGATGATGGTGTTGATGTTCCACCACCCGACTATGACGAGGTTGAAACGGCCATTTTAAGGCTGAAGAACAACAAAGCTGCAGGTGCTGATGGCCTGCCTGCCGAGTTGTTTAAGACCGGAGGCGATGAGCTGCTCACCCGCATGCACCAGCTCATAAGCAGAATATGGTCGGATGAAAGCATGCCTGATGATTGGAGGCTCAGTGTTCTCTGTCCTGTACATAAAAAAGGAGACCCCACAATTTGCGCCAACTACCGTGGAATAAGTCTCCTGAGCATCGCATACAAGGTTCTATCTAGCGTACTGTGTGAAAGATTGAAGCCTATGCTCAGCAACCTGATTGGACCTTATCAGTGTGGCTTCAGACCTGGTAAATCCACCATCGACCAGATTTTCACACCGCGCCAAATCCTGGAGAAGACCCAAGAAAAACAGATCGACACACACCACCTATTTGTTGATTATAAAGCCGCTTTCGACAGTCCGGTAAGGGATTACCTCTACGCAACAATGTCTGAGTTCGGTATTCCTGCAAAGCTCATTCGACTTTGTAGAATGACACTGCATAACTCCCGTTGTGCAGTGAAAATTGGGAAGGACCTCTCCGCACCGTTTAATACCGAACGGGGTTTCAGACAAGGTGATTCGTTATCGTGCGACTTCTTCAATCTTATTATGGAGAAAATAATACGAGCTGCTGATCTACGACATAATGGCACTATCTTCAACAAAAGTGTCATGCTGTTAGCGTATGCCGACGATATTGACATAATCGGCATGAACACGCGAGCAGTCAGTGCAGCATTCTCAGAGTTGGAAAGAGAGTCGCGTCGGATGGGTCTCACGGTGAACGAGGGCAAGACGAAGTATCTAGTGTCAACAAACAAAGAGTCCCGGCGTCTTGGACAGCACGTCACTGTTGACAACTACGCTTTTGAAGTAGTAAGGGACTTTGTCTATCTTGGAACCAGCATTAACAGCAGTAATGACGTCAGCTTGGAGATCATGCGTAGGATAACTCTTGCTAACAGGTGTTACTTTGGGCTGGGTAAGCAATTGAGAAGTCGAGCCCTCTCTCGAAGAACGAAAACTACACTCTACAAGTCTCTCATCATGCCTGTCCTAACATATGGCGCTGAAGCCTGGACAATTTCCACCTCGGATGAGCGAATACTTGGAGTTTTCGAGAGAAAAGTCCTACGCAAGATCTTTGGACCTATTTGCGTTGGTGGCGAGTACCGAATAAGGTACAACGATGAGCTGTACGAGCTGTATGCCGATATTGACATAGTAAAGCGCATCAAAATCCAGCGGCTGCGCTGGCTAGGTCATGTCGAGCGAATGGAAGAACACGCTCCAGGTAAGAAGGTGTTATATTCGGAACCCGCTGGAGGACGACGCAAAAGAGGAAGACCAAACCTCCGGTGGAAAGACCAAGTACTGGAGAACCTGACGGCGCTTGGGATTTCTAACTGGCGCCAGCTAGCGAAGAACAGAGATGGCTGGCGAAGCATGTTATTTTCGGCCTAAATCGATATTCGGTTGTTATGGCCACATAAGTAAGTAAGTAAGTAAGTAATTGTTTGGCTCACTCCCATTAACATATCTATATTCTCTACAGACAATTTGTTGCTATTTCCCTTTACTCTGATTTTCAGTAAGATTAAATATATTGTTTTGTCTTAGACTCCCTTTTTCGTATTTAATTGGTTTGTGTTTAAAAACAGAAGCACATACACATATATGTATTATATGCTATTTGCCTCTTGTTACTATTAATATCAACAACAATTAGTGCATACATCCCACTCATCGTATTAAATCTACCTGCCTTTTGTTTTCATTTGTTTTCTCTCTCTTTATATACTCCATAATATTGGGTACATAAAAAACACATATACTAGGTAATACAACCCCGATAAGAAAAAAAAGGTCTGCTGACCCCACATTTTTTCCACAAAGTGAGATTTAAAAAACAACTATTACATACCTGCTAGTATCACTCGATACCAATGGTTTAATAAATATTTGGTATATCCGGAAATCGTGAGCATTCTTTTTCCTTCTCCCTCCGTCCCTAATAATGAGTTATTTATTAAAATATTCCCTTTATATTGAAAAAATGTCAGACGTGAAGCGTTTCGAAGCTGTTGTGGAGGAAATCCACATATTTGACTCATGTTTCCAAGCTGTTAGTGCTGATACCCACATCACTTTCTCACTGAAGATCTAGAAATAGGAATTCGACACCCTGTGGAATAGTTGCAAAAAACATGGGAGTCTACTATTTCTGAAGAAGAAGAAGAGACAGGTGGAATCCAAGAGATAAAGGAAGCATATAGAGTGTCAGGTGGGTTATATTCGATGCCTCTTCAATGTTAATGGGCACATACACGATCTGACCGTTATAGTGGCTTTCCTATAACAGCCTTTACTCCAACGTCTCATGACACCCCGGTTTTTAATGTTGAGCACGTCTTCCTGCAATGTTACCTCATGTTACCTTCTTTCTATACAGCCTGTTTTTTAAGCGATTATGTGTTATGGCCAAGTTTCCGCGACTTTACGGCATTGTATCGCAATAATCCCCGTCTGTCACTAGTAGAAAAATTATATCACTCGCTACAGGAAACCCGATTTGAAGGATATAGCATCATTTATTCTACTCCCTTGACTGGTGATAGCTTCGCACTTGCTTGGAATAATCTTGAGGAGAGACATGAAACTAAGAGAATTCTGGTAAGCTTACAGTTCAAATCTCTTTTAAATCTGCAAGCGGTAACTCAAGAGGCCGGCCCTAGCTTAAAGCGATTACCACGTACGATTAATGAAAGAATTACAAACTTGAAGCTGTTAAATTTTGACACTTCTCATTCGGATGCGATTTTCGTCTATTTGTTTTCCACGGAGATTCCCGACACAACTCGGAAATCCCAAAGTAGAGTGACTTCGACGCCTTCCTAACCGAGCGATATCAGACATTAGAATCAGTCTCCTATACCCGAATTGATTCCCGGCAGCTCAGCCAGCCACAGAATCAGCAGTTCAGGCAGCAATTGAATCGGCAACCCACATAGTTCGACCCTCCCAGGCTAGTGAACAGTCCTCCAATGACTCCCAGGAAAATCAGTACATATCACAACAACGTTGTAGCTCTCGATTGTCTACTCTGTACAAAAACACCCTCTCTTCGCCATTGTCCGAATATTCACAAACAAACGATAGAAGAACGGCACGATGTAGTGGGAAAGCAGAATATGTGCACCAACTGCTTTGCTAATGCGCACGACTCTAATTATCGTAAACCTTACAACGGATCGAGTGAGTACGCCTTTTGCGGTTCCAATATCAACTATTCAAACACGTGGATCACGCATCGGATAAGTGTTTTGGACTCCGCCTAGTCTCCATTCATTTGGTGACAAATTCTCGTTGCGTAGGACAACGATCGCCTACACAAACGTTTTCCTCGGTATATATCCATTTAGTCCGCTTATGCAGATCCTGTAAATATTCATCCTTCTATCACAGACAGAAAAATTGATAAATAATTTTCATTCGTTGCCACGTAGAGTATACGCAACAATTGGTTGGAGACATCAGGTTCAACAGGGGACAACAAGGGAGAGCCCACTAAAAAGTGACCAGGAGTTAGCAAAGTTAAGTCTGTGGGGTTGTAAGACATTGGACTCAAGGATCTCGAGTTGAGACACGCTATTTGCTTCCCAAAGCCGACCCATGTGCGGAGCACCGACAGGAATGAAGCGCTATTCTACATTTTGATGACTCTGAGAGGATTCCACACTCCAACGTACTTGAAGAAGAAACTGTTCGTTTTCGACTTTGATAATACGACAAGCGCAGCGGCCTCAAAAGCCTGGAAAACCAAGTAGCTCGGGTGGTAGTGCCGCCATTATTTGAGTGTATTGCTTCAGCTTGTCGACAAGGCATGTTTTGCACTTACGGATTGTGGTTTTTACTAAGTTTTTCAACTTAAGAATCCAGAACTGCATGCATGGCAAATGCAGAAGCAGTTGGTTATAGCTGTGTACCGAAATCAAATGTACAAACTCCACCAATATCTGGGTGAAACATCCAGCATAAGGGAGAAGTATTGGAAATCTCTCTATGTCTCTCTGTAAGATAGAGCACTGCTGAACAGAGTTTTCCTCTTAGCTGTTCGAATGCTTCTTTCTGTTGTTCCTTGCCCCACACAAATGGTTTGTTCTTTCTTGTTAACTCATGTAGACTGCTGGCGATATTTGCAAATCCAGGACCAAATCGTCTATAGTACGTGCATAAGCCTAGGAAGCTTCTTAAATCGTGAAGACTTACTTACTTACTTATGTGGCCATAACAACCGAATATCGATTTAGGCCGAAAATAACATGCTTCGCCAGCCATCTCTGTTCTTCGCTAGCTGGCTCCAGTTAGAAATTCCAAGCGCCGTCAGGTTCTCCAGTACTTGGTCTTCCTCTTTTGCGTCGTCCTCCAGCGGGTTCCGAATATAACACCTTCTTAGCTGGAGCGTGTTCTTCCATTCGCTCGACATGACCTAGCCAGAGCAGCCGCTGGATTTTGATGCGCTTTACTATGTCAATATCGGCATACAGCTCGTACAGCTCATGGTTGTACCTTATTCGGTACTCGCCACCAACGCAAATAGCTCCAAAGATCCTGCGTAGGACTTTTCTCTCGAAAACCACATGTTAGGACAGGCATGATGAGAGACTTGTAGAGTGTAGTTTCCGTTCTTCGAGAGGAGCTCGACTTCCCAATTGCTTACTTAGCCCAAAGTGGCACCTGTTTGCAAGAGTGATCCTTCGCAATATCTCCAGGTTGACGTCATTACTGCTCTTAATGCTGGTTCCAAGATAGAGAAAGTCCCTTACTACTTCAAAAGCGTAATTGTCAATAGTGACGTGCTGTCAAAGACGCCGGAACTCTTTGTTTGTTGACACTAGATACTTCGTCTTGCCCTCGTTCACCGTGAGACCCATCCGACGCGACTCTCTTTCCAACTCTGAGAATGCTGCACTGACTGCTCGCGTGTTCATGCCGATTATGTCAATATCGTCGGCATACGCTAACAGCATGACACTTTTGTTGAAGATAGTGCCATTACGTCGTAGATCAGCAGCTCGTATTATTTTCTCCATAATAAGATTGAAGAAGTCGCACGATAACGAATCACCTTGTCTGAAACCCCGTTCGGTATTAAACGGTGCGGAGAGGTCCTTCCCAATTTTCACTGCACAACGGGAGTTATGCAGTGTCATTCTACAAAGTCGAATGAGCTTTGCAGGAATACCGAACTCAGACATTGTTGCGCAGAGGTAATCCCTTACCGGACTGTCGAAAGCGGCTTTATAATCAACAAATAGGTGGTGTGTGTCGATCTGTTTTTCTTGGGTCTTCTCCAGGATTTGGCGCAGTGTGAAAATCTGGTCGATGGTGGATTTACCAGGTCTGAAGCCACACTGATAAGGTCCAATCAGGTTGCTGAGCATAGGCTTCAACCTTTCACACAGCACGCTCGATAGAACATTGCACGCGATGCTCAGGAGACTTATTCCACGGTAGTTGGCGCAAATTGTGGGGTCTCCTTTTTTATGTACAGGACAGAGAACACTGAGCCTCCAATCATCAGGCATGCTTTCATCCGACCATATTCTGCTTATGAGCTGGTGCATGCGGGTGAGCAGCTCATCGCCTCCGGTCTTAAACAACTCGGCAGGCAGGCCATCAGCACCTGAGCTTTGTTGTTCTTCAGCCTTAAAATGGCCGTTTCAACCTCGTCATAGTCGGGTGGTGGAACATCAACACCATCATCTGTAATTGGGGTTATCGGGCATTCTCCTCCACTGGCGGAATTGTTCGTAGCATCGCCATTCAGTAACGTGGAGAAGTGTTCCCTCCATAGGCTCAGTACACTCTGGACATCCGTAACCAGATTCCCATTTCCATCACGACAAGAAGAGGCTTCGGGATTTAGACCTCCATTCAGGCGCTTGATCTGTTAAAAGAATTTTCGAGTCTCATACTTGTCGGTACACATCTCTATCTCCTCACACTCGCGTCTTTCCAACTCCCTCTTCTTGCGCCTGAAAAGACGTCTCTCTGCACTCCTTTTCTCTCTATACAGCTCCTTAACAGCTCGCGTTACGCCTGCACGCAGGGTTTTTCTGTAGGCGGCGTCTTTCTCTGCGGTAGCGTCGCGACACTCCTGATCATACCACTCATTCCTCAGAGGCCGGTAGTAACCGATTACCTCCTCGGCAGCAGTAGTCATGGAGTGGGATATATGTGTCCACCGTGCGCATGTATCATCAAGTGGGGGAGTGTTCTGCATAAGCAGATCCGATAGTCGAGTGGAAAATGCATCTGCTGTCTCTGGTGATCGCAGCTTACTGACGTCGAGCTTTCTCTGTGTGGGACTTCTCTTGTTATTTGCGACACATAGGCGTGTGCGCACCTTAGCTGCAACAAGGTAGTGATCCGAGTCGATGTTGGCACCACGGATCGATTTCACGTCCATCACACTGGAAGCATGCCTTCCGTCAATCACCACATGATCAATTTGGTTTCTTGTACGTTGATCTGGAGACAGCCATGTCGCTTTGTGGATGTCGAGGTGCTGGAATCTGGTACCACCAATTACCATGTTTCGTGCTGCGGCGAAGTCGATCAGCCTCATTCCGTTATCGGAGGTGTTCTGGTGGAGGCTGAATTTTCCGACAGTTGGACCAAAGGTACCTTCCTTGCCCACCCTGGCATTAAAGTCGCCATGCACGATTTTGATATCGTGGCGGGGGCAGCGGTCATAAGCTTCTTCGAGGCGCTGAAAAAAGCTCTCCTTGGTCACATTGTCCTTCTCATCCGTCGGAGCGTGGGCACATATAAGGCTGATGTTGAAAAATTTTGCCTTGATGCGGATTGTGGCCAGCCGTTCGTTCACAGGCGTGAACTGTGAGACAAGATGTCGTAGTCTCTTGCTGACCAAAAATCCACATCCTAATTCGTGCCTTTCAGCATGGCAACTGTAGTAGATGTCACAGGACGCTCTTTTGGAGCAGCCCTGTGCTGTCCATCGCATTTCCTGGAGAGCGGTGATGTCAGCTCTGTATTTTTCGAGGACATCAACCAGCTGGATAGAGGCACCCTCCCTATAAAGGGGTCGGACATTCCAGGTGCATATCCGTAAATCGTGGTCCTTTTTCCAGTGTAGTCCTCTGAGCACACGTTCTATCAAACGTTCGAAAGAAGCTGGCGCATTGCATAAGCCAAATGGCATCACTGTAAATTGCCATAGACCATCGCCATTACTGAAAGCTGTTTTCTCTTTGTTCTTCTTACCAAGTTCCACTTGCCAGTAGCCACTTTGCAGATCAAGAGCTGAGAACCACTTCGCACCAGATAGGGTGTCCAGAGTGTCATCGATTCTTAGCAGTGGATAGCTGTCTTTTTTCGTAATATCGTTTAGCTTTCTTTAATCCGCACAGAATCGATTACTTCCATTCTTCTTCTTTACCAGCACAACTGGTGAACTCCATGGACTCACTGATGGTTCAATAACACCTTGTTTCTGCATATCGATAATCAGCTTAATGGCTTGATCTCCTTTGGCCAATGGAACTCTTCGTGGTGCTTGACGAATTGGCCTAGAATCACCGGTGTCAATGTGATGTTTTATAATGGTTATTCATCCTCCAGTTTTTCCATTTGAAAAAAGATTGAACTGTACTTCTCCAATAGTTGTAAAGCCCTTTCTTTTTGCTGTTTGGTTTCCACAGCTGCCCATTCTTCCATCTGTACATTTAATTCCGCTCTAACAGTTCCTGATCTTCGACTTTTTATCGACGAACCCTTTTCGCAATCTACTACGGCAGTACGTACCTGGCGATGACCAATAACCATTCCTTTCTTTACAACTGTAGATGTATTAGTTGGATTTAATATTCGCACCGGTACTATTCCATTTTCCACCAACATCCCTAGTTATGATGTTTTTATTAGTTATTTTTTTATCCGCTTCTACTACCCACAACTTCTGATTTTGCTGGAACCTTTTGGCGTTTGTTGTTTCCTCATTGGTGATGTCGGCCACAATGAATTCATGTTCCCACATGCAATTTCCAATAGATACTCGTTGCTTTATCCTACCTAGATTTTGTGCATCCTCCCCCGTTGCTGTACGCAATTTTATTCCCATTAAAGGCTCAAAGCTCTTTACCAAATCGCTCTTGATTATAGAATGTGATGCACCAGTATCCAGGGTTAAAATGAATTGCATATAGTCCAATTTTCCATTAATAGTCAAGCTTGGCACACACAGTAGTTGTGAAATGTGAATGATGGGGCAACCCACTGTTGGAGTTAGTTCACGAACCTGGGGAACTGACTCGATTTAGTTTAACGATTGATTTGTGTTATTCTCTTTCTCTTGTCTACCTGGAAAATTCGATCTTGATCGCTTTCGTCGTAGACGGCAGTCACGCACCATGTGTCCTGGTTTGTCGCAAATAAAGCACTTACCAGTAAATTTGTTTTCGCGTCAACTTGTTGTTCTTCCTTCAGGCTGGACTACTGACTTAACTGCCTGACACACTGCTTCAATCAGATCTGATGTTTCTGCCTCTAGTTAGTGTACACGTTGCACTGGTCGTCACATTAAACTGGCGGCTTCATACGTCAAGGCACTACTAATTGTTTCCACATATGTACTCCTTGGTGACATGATAATGGCACGCTTAGTCTCTCTGTCGCGTATACCATCTATGAATTCCTCCATTTTTATTTTCTCGACGAATTCTTCCGAATTACCAAAGAAATCCTGAAGGCTCTCACTACTCCGTTGCACTCGAATTCTTAATTCCACTCGATGCAATTGACTCTTATATTCATTTCCATATTTTCGCTGGATTGTGTCCATCAGTGATTGATAGCTACTACGATCTTTCTCTGGAACCATTTATAGTTACGGAAATTTTCTGAAATCTAATCTCAATTCCTTTTTGTAGATTTTCGATGACGTGTTCTTGGCGAGCCGAATGTTCTTGAATTTCCACACGCAATTCACTAATACCGCTCTCTTGGCGAGACGAACCTTCTTGAATTTCCATATGTACATCAGCCGAATGTTCTTGAAGTCTCCTGGCAATGCGAGATGCATTTTCTTGTAGCTGTTGCATCATGGTTTTCATGAAATCCATGAGTTGACCACTCAAATCTATCTTGCTCTCTTCTTCAGCGTGCACAACTGTATGTATCTCGGCTTCCTCAAAGAACTCATGTTATTCTACATTAATACCCTTAGCATCCATAGCTTGCCTCAGCCTCACCAGTAGCTCTGCTTTTGTACCTGATTACGATAGATTACTCTCTGACAACTCTTTTTTCAATTGGTCCAATTTTAGTTGGTCAATTTTCGCCATTCTTACAGAATCCCATTTCTGATACCAATTGTTACGTTTTTATTTTGTGTGCGTTTAATTCTATTTGAATTAACCTTGTTCGATCACTGGATTCTGTTAATAATATTTGCAACGCTTATTTTGTACAACTATATACAGCAACAATTTATTTAATCAACTCTATTTTCAATCAACTATTTACAATAAAACTTTTAATGTCCTTGCACCTTTTACCTCTAATACTGTACCTGCACCTGTACCTCTAATATTGCACCTGATGACGTTAGATTCATCTCTAACAAGAGCTTTTTAAGCTGGTCCACTTTCAGTTGGTAAATTTTCATCATCTTATCAGAATCCCACTTCTGATACCAATTGTTACGTTTTTATTTTGTGAACGTTTAATTCTATATGAATCAACCTTGTTCGATCACTGCATTCTGTTAATAATAATTGCAACACTTGTTTTGTACAACTATATACAGCAACAATTTGCAATAACACTTTAATGTACTTGCAATGTTTGCGCGCTCACTTTCGGGGTTTGATTGATTCATTTGGCACTATTTATACTCTGTAGCAAGACTCCATAATCTTCCTTTATCGATATTCTTCTCTTTCTTTCTCGTTGGCTTGTTCTGGTTAACGCTTATTTCTTTTTGTTGACATTCGTTTCGATGCTGCCAATATTCGTGTCACACACAATAGTGTCATTCGCAATAGTGATGAGTAGCCAACCATACTCGTTACATTATTTTACATCTCACTTCCTTAGCCCATCTTGCTATTTATAAATATAAAAAATTTTTTATTTTTATGGATGGAAATATTTACTTGTCAAAATGCGGAGGGTCAAAGTTAGACATATGGTTTTAGGCGAATTTGCTGAGAATTATCCGTAGATTACAATTACGATTTGGAGGCGAAGGGATTGACCCGCTCTAATATACATTCGTGCCGTACAAATCCAACACATCAAAATAAGTTTATTGGTAGAGTAACGGTTGCCGTTGTTTTCCAGGTGGGGTATTACTCAGTCAGCCTAGGTAAACAAGAGAGCAGCGTAAAAATTCTTCTTGTGGAAGGAGGACCATATTCCACACAATTGCCCATTGGCAATCTATTCACTCAGTCTCGAAGAGTGTTCGAGGGTATCCTGATACAGCAGTCTCCCGCATCGGGTACCCCAGCCTCAAACCTTGAAGAATGAGACCTTTTCAGCAAGATGTAGGTAGAGCCAGCAAAGGTGTAGTTGATTGATGCTGGTACGTATGGTCCAAGTGACGCCGAGAAGGGCTGCGGGCTCTCTGGCGACTATCTTGACGAGTTATCGACATGGACGACCTTGTCAAGCCACGAACTTTTGCAGTCGGTTGATGACATTATTGGCCCGACTATAAAAACACTTGTTTGAGTAGTGGTACCACTCAAAAAGGTCGTTCAAAAAATACTTTAAGCGTTTTTCATCGCCGTTAGCTACTATAGCAAATCATATTAAAATTCGCTCCATCAAGCGCTGCTTGGTTCATACTCTTCGTTGGCGCGTTATGCTCTTTTAGTATGATATTATGCATAAAGCATTTGAGAATTGAGGGTACACGTGTAGTGTGAAATAGCGCCACGTTTCACGTTAAGTGAAAATTCACTTAATTGGTTGTTCCCTATTTGTCGTCATACCGATTAAATGTGTGTATAAACTTATGATATTATCGTGATGTAGTTCTGTTCAATGTGAGTATGTACGTATACTTGGCGCATATTTAGTGGCTCTTAATTGTTTAAGAGGTTATATGAAATATACCAGGTGTACAAGCTTAAATCCGCTGTTTTCCGGTATAAAAAAACACACTTTTTTCATAGAACCTTCCCCATGGCTCGTAAATGTATGGAAATCGCTTGTTGAGTAATACCTAACTGTTCGGCAAGCATTTTTTGCTATTGCAGATGTCGAACTCATAAAAAAAGGATGCACAGTCGATAATAGCTCAATATGCTCACTAACGCCATCTACGAGCAAACAGTGGATTTAAGCTTGTACACCTGGTATGCAGGTTATTACGTAATGGTTGTAACAGGTTATAAACTGTTACAGTAGTCAAATCTAAGGTAGCACCCACCAAGACACAATATTGTCATTGGCGTTGCTCTTGAGTAGAACTTGGAAAAATATTTATTACAATGTTGAAAGGGTAACAAGTTTCTACGCTGATTCACAAATTGTTTTGTGTTGCCTTTCATCCCTAGAAATTTTCGTGGCAAACTATGTAGCAGAAATGTAAAAACAATTTGGCTGATATTGTGTCACTCGGACGCAGTATTATAGAACTATCAACTACAATTTGGTTCTTAACAAAGAATTCCGCTTAGTGGCTTCAGAACATAATTGATTCTAAACTCAATATCCAGATAATCAAAGGGGAACGTAAAAAAAAATTTCGTTTTTAAATCCAGTAACATGACGCCGGTGGAAGTATTATTAAACTAGATATTGAACGAAGTTCGTGTTATATTCACTGTTTTATATTCTATCGAAATTTCTGCTAAATGTATCACTATTTCTATACAATATGGAATTCGGCAGCAGCAGTATATGGACTTTAAGAGCAGGTGGCGTCCACCAAAGACACCAATTCCATTTGATGCCCGATTTCCGAAACTATTGCCAAGGCAGCATCATTTTACTTACCTATACGTCAATTATCTTTACAAGAAACTTCTTCATACAGGCTTAAAGGTGCCAGTCGGGACATTACGAAAAAAATTTGGATCATCAATTCAGGGCAAGTCATGCGAAAACGCGTTCACACTTACATTCGTTGCTTCCATTATAAATCGGAGCTAAAGCAACAAATTACAAGCAACTTGCCCGCTGATTGCTTACGGGCTCCATTTCTCATAAGCTGAGTCAATTTTTGTAGACCATTTCTTACATCGTACCTTATTAGAGGCAAGTCACCTTATGTCGCCGTATGTTTTACGTCCAAGACAGTTCAAAAAGAACTTGTTTCAGATCTTTCCACTAATAGTATTCTCTTATGTCTAAAGCGTTTTTAAGGTCGAAGAGGTACACGTTAACTGCAAATTGTGAGAATTGTGACAACGGGCCGTATTGTTGCAACGTTCTTCGACGTAGATGAAAAGGTACAGGTTTGCAAAAATAAATCAAATAAAGATTTGCTGCAATGTCCAATTCTAAAGCTAGTCCCAGTTGGACCGTTCAACGCGCGGGCTATTACTATTAAGTAGATATAATTAAGACATAAGTACAGAATACGGCCTCCTCAAGAAAGCAAAAACAATAAATTGTATCGGACACAGGTTATTCTTGTCGTTATAACAAGCTAAAATTTTTTTGGCGGCGACCCCCACATAAGGCGTAGCTCAAGGTCAAAATTCAAAATTGAGGTCGAGATTACTCGATAGACACGCAATTTTTTCTACAATAAGGGTATCAAAACACAGTTCATTTTAATGTCTTTTTACACATATATAATATTTCATATGAATTTTTAACTTTTTAAATATAATATTATGAAGAAAAGTATAAATATTATAAAAGTAGTGTAAAAAACGATTTTTTTAAAGGTCATAAGATCATCCTTCGAATGGTATATAAATCATATTTTTCAAGAATTAGTATGTATTTTAAATATATTTTTTATTATCTCAGAAATATTACTCAAAACCTCAAAACTGGTAGCCCCCAGATTTTACAATCGAGTTTTCTTTTGTACCCGACTCATTACATTTTCTGCAAGCATCGCTGTTGATTAAGTTTAGCCTATACGCGTGTACTGCCACTAGGCACTGACCTGTTAGTACACCAACTAATGTTCTGCAGTTCTTTCTATCGAACGATATAACAGATTCGGTGTACTTTTCATCGAATACATACGTACACATGAGTCTAGCGACTCTACAGGTAGTCAGATTGCGCTACCTGGTCCTCGAAATTCTTCTGATGTCGTCATCCAGTTGTTTGTGTATCACTTGTAGAGACCTAAGTACCTCGCTTATTTGATCTTCTGCAAGTCTTACACCGATTTTAGCAATGTCATCAACCATCTCATTTCCCTCTATGCCCTTGTGACCAGGAACCAAACAAACACGCTGCCGACGATTGCAGTCCAGTCTGTGTAAAGCTCTCTTGCACCTTTGGACATTTTTGAATGATGAATAGCATGATTTGATTGCCTTAATAGCTGTTTGGCTATCCACAAAGAAATTCACTGCACAGTTGGTAGTAGCGTCGACACAAGCAAGCTCCGCCACTTTCTTGACGGCAAAAATCTCCGCCTGCTGCAGTAGCCAGGAAGTTTAAATGACGCTCTTATGCAAGGTTCTGCACAGTATACGCCAGCACCAACTCCCTCCTCCATTTTAGAACCATCAATATAAAAGTTGAAAGTGTTGCGTTTCGGTACCATGCCTCTTCGCAAACCACCATCTTCTATAAAAGGTAATTGTATAGGCTTTAATCTGGTGCTAAAATTTTGATAGGTAAATAAGGCTTATTTTCGAAAAAACGGTTTTTGAAAAAAGGAAATTTCAAATTTATTTTTTTGGTAATAACCTTTAAAATGCAAAAAATAGGTATCAAATATTATACATTAGTGAAAAGCTAAAAAAAAATTTCTTTTAATACTCATATTGTAAAAAAAATGGTGACTTATTTGAGTAATTTCGATCACAAGTTTGAACTTTGGCCTTGAGGCACGCCTTATATGGGAGTTGCCAGGAACAGATTTTTGATTTGTTATTTTCACAAAATAAGCTCTATTCAAGTGAATTTTAAAATTGTTTTCCCCCTCAGGAGGCCGTATTCTGCACTTGTTCTATAATTAATGTATTTAATATGGAATTGATATAATTAGTTTAATTTAAATCTAATATGATATACTTGCATGTATACTACATACTATATAAGTGTATAACTGAAATTTGTACATTTTTGCCCTAGTTTATAGCATACTTGTAAATATGAATTATTTACAACCACGCAATTATAAAATTAAGCCCCAACTATTAAACACGGCTTAAGCCAGCTGCGAAGATTACAAATCGTATGTGCCAAACTATACCTTAGAAAACCTAGAAACCTTATAAAATAGTCACACACACCAATGCAATTACTCAATACATATGCACTGAGCACTCATCATAGGACACACCACATTTATAATTCTGCTAAAAATGTTCACCAATTGTGTAGTGCGGTTCGGGGCATTTAAAGAACTTGTTCCAAGGAGAACCGGATATTTGGCCAGCTTCCGGTTCTCAATGAAGTGGTAGCGGAAATAGGCCCTATCGAAATAGTTAAACAAAAGATTATAAAAAGTTTTTACATAAATTCAATTTCTTTTTATTATAAAGTATATTTATTTATTTTTGTTATAAAGTAAAATAATAAATAAATATACATATACTAGCATTCATTCCTTAGTTGATATTTGTGTGGTAAAAATTTATTAAAATTTAAATACATGACACTTAACTGACCTGCGAGCTAGCGGTACTGTAACGTACGAAATTTCTACGTAAAACAGAGGTTTGGTAATTTTTCGTCTGTTCTTTTGAAATCGTTTTTGCTTCTTTCTGGGACCATTTTTCGGTTCTTGTAAGACATGGCATGGTCGGTTCATTAAAGGATCCGGTTTTAGTCCTTTGTATCTGTACATCTGTGGGTGCCGTAGCTCAGTGGTTAGTGTTTTCGCCTTCTGATCTGTAGGTCGTGGTTCAATCCCCGGCTGATGCATAACAAATTTACTATAGATAAGATTTTTCTTTCGAACGGTACCCACCTGTCGACAAGCAATTGGCAATTCTTCCGACAGTAACAACTTGCCATGAAAAAGCTTCTTAAAGAACTCTGTGACAAAGCTCAGAAAAAGTGATGTCACAAGTGTTCTGCCGTTCGGAACCGGCTAAAATAAGTAGGTCCCTTCTATTATTGTCCAAAATTTAAGACGCACAACAGTAATGGAAGAGAAGCTCGGCCAATGAGCCCTTTGGGGCTTTATGTGCCACATATTTTTTTTTTTTTTTTAACTGTACATCACTATTCACTACTACATATCACACAAGACCGACCTGCTTCAGGTGGCGGTAATTAAACGACAATCTACTATAAATAAAACCATATGCATTTGAATTTTCCATTGAATTGGTTTGTGCACAGATGTGCAAAAAAACAAAAACGAGCAATAAAAACAGAAACCAATCGGAAAAGAGCATTTATTTTAATGCTGGAATGAAAAAGTCGTTTTTATTTTGAATAGAAAACCCAATTCCGTTGGTTGCTGAAAATTTTAGCCATTTTACCAATTTCAACAAGATTTTCCTAGTGAAAACCTTAGAGAAAATTTCTTATTTACAACAACAAATATATCGTTGGAACAATCAAAATCTGAAATCATCAATTCAAACCAAAACATAAACTAAATAGATGATGTAATAACACCACCTATATTGTTTCGCACCATTTGTTCCTATTTTGTATATGTATATGTTATGGTTTATTTATACGTTATGGTTGTCCTTAAAATCAAATGAACGATTTTTTCAATCTCACCCCTTCAATCGGTAATACTACGGTCAAAGATATCACATATAAATTTTGGTCCCGATTGGAGACCATTAAACAAAAAAAAAATTAAATAAATTTTTTTGAGTCTCCATAGAGGAATCTGAACTTTAAAGTACTAAATGTACAATTATTGTCTGAATATAACTTCGGGCATACAGCCATCGCGCATGACTCTAACGTGGCGTAATATGGAAACCCAATTTTCAGTTGCATTTTCAAGCAATTGGGGCCTAATCTCGGTAATAGTTCGCTCAATGTTGGCTTGCAATTCATTCAAAGTTACTCGTTTATCAGCATAAACTAGCCTTTTCACATATCACCACAAAAAGTAGTTCAGAGGCGTTAAATCGCAAGCTCTTGCAGGATAGTTCACAGGTCCATTTCGAGAGATTATGTTGTCGTCAAATGTTTCCTTCAATAAATCGATTGTTATGTTCGATGTATGGCATATAGAGCCGTTTTGCTGGAACCACATCTTTGCTTATCATGGTGTTTCGGTTACCAGATTTGATAACTGCGATACCGTTTTATCCCTATCGAAAACTGCTTCACTTAAAAAAAACAGTTATATATACATAAATTTCGCAAAAATTTTAATATATTTATAAATTTATGCATTAATTTTAATCTAAATGCAACAATGCAGTAAAATGCATTCACCACAAATGGTGTGTTTTGATTTTTACGGGCCGAAAAATAGGCTTTTAATAATATTACTAAACGTATTGTTGTTTTTTATAACTAGAGGATTTCAGTGAAATATCACGTAAAACAAATAACTTGTAGCTAGTTTGTGTTTATTTGGAATTTTATTTAATTATTCCGTAAAATTAATATTCTTTTATTGCATATCCCCGGCTGAAGCATAACAAAATTTAATATCGAAAAAATTTTTCGAACGGTACACACCTGCCGGAAAGAATTGGTAATTTTTCCGACAGTAACAATTTCCCAAAAATGCTTTTTAAAAGAGCTCTATATAAATGCCGTAGCTCAGTGGTTAGTGTGTTCGCCTTCTGATCTGTAGGTCGTGGTTCAATCCCCGGCTGATGCATAACATCCACAGGTGTTTGTTCATTCCAGGTGGGTGGACAGGTGGACAGGTGGGTACCGTTCGAAAGAAAAATCTTTTCGATATTAAATTTGTTATGCATCAGCCGGGTATTGAACCACGACCTACAGATCAGAAGGCGAACACACTAACCACTGAGCTACGGCACCCACCCATCACCCCACTGGTGATGCTTATAGCTTGGTGCTAAGTAAGAAGTTCGCTAATATAGAGGAATTGTATACACTTCTGCGAAACACCTATTTGAAGACCGTTCGCCTGGAACCGCTCACGTACCAAATACAAGTCGCACGCCAACTACCTCAAGAAGATATACGTGTTTTTGCAAGGAGATTAGATGATTTAAAATCCACGGTGATACAGTGTATTAAGAATAGATACGGTGGGATCGGAGACCAAGCGTTGTTAAAAGAGGTAGAGAGGTATGCGAGGACATCTTTTATATCAGGCCTTCAAGACCCATTGCTAAAAACTCATATGCTAGTAAGACGGGCACGTTAGAAGAATTAGACAAGATGCCATTTGGAATGAACAAACACCAAAATAATAACGTAACTCGCTTAAATAGCCAAAGAAAAGTTCCTACCTTCTCCTTCTGCGACAAATAAGGACACACCAGAGATAACTGTTTTAAGAGAAAAAACATGCCCTATTGCATAAAGTGTAAAAAATACAGACATGAGTTCAGTTTGTCATACACACCTTTTAGCAACAACAGGTCACAAGGAAAAGGCAATCAAACACCTGCACCTCATAAGGGAGGTCAAGAAAGCAAAGGCCCTAATCGCGGAAATTCGGAGACCAAATGTTTTTTCTGTAAGAAGCCGAGACACAGGATCGCCGACTGTTACAAACGCACATAATGGGAAAAAACCCAGGGAAACTACGGGGGGCCCAGGTAGGCCAATAAACCAAGAACCCCAAAGTTTTCCTAAAAGTAGGCCAGTTTAAATGGAAGGTGTCAGTCTTGCGTCTTTAGAGATTGTTGACACACCCTCCAAGTAAGATAGCAAGATGATGGAAGTTGGTAGTCAAGCGTCCAGGGGGATTGTTGAACCATCTTTCCCATCCAGTAATAACAAACATGGCTACTGTTTCGGAGTCTCTGATGTAGATGATGTGTTTATTGAATTTCCGTGTGAGGAAGCAAAAAATGGAAAACTCATTTTACTTGTAGACTCTAGGGCAGATACCAGTTTAATAAAGTCATCAGTAATTGATGAATTCAGACAAGGTGATTCGTTATCGTGCAACTTCTTCAATCTTATTATGGAGAAAATAATACGAGCTGCTGATCTACGACATAATGGCACTATCTTCAACAAAAGTGTCATGCTGTTAGCGTATGCCGACGATATTGACATAATCGGCATGAACACGCGAGCAGTCAGTGCAGCATTCTCAGAGTTGGAAAGAGAGTCGCGTCGGATGGGTCTCACGGTGAACGAGGGCAAGACGAAGTATCTAGTGTCAACAAACAAAGAGTCCCGGAGTCTCGGATTCCCGGACCAAATTGGATTCGGAACACTGCCCCCTTGTTGATACATGCGCATTGTGGACGCATTTATCCCACTCCATGGCTGCTGCTTAGGAGGTAATCGGTTTCTACCGGCCTCTGGAGTATGAGCGGTATGATCAAGAGTGTCACGACGCTACCCAAGAGAGAAACGCCTTCCATAAAAAATTAAATCCCGGAGCCTGTTCCTGTCGTGACGGAAATGGGAATCTGGTTACGTTATTGAATGGTGACGACTTGAACAATCCTATCAGTGTAGGAGATCCCCAAATCACGGATGATGTTCCACAACCTGGCCATTATAAGGCCAGAGAGGCTATTTCCATGCTGAAAAACAACAAAGCTGCAGGTGCTGCTGGCCTGCCTGCCAAGATGTTTCAGGCAGGCGGCGATGAGCTGCTCACCAGCATGCATCAGCTCATAAGCAGAATATGGTCAGATGAAACATGCCTGAGGATTGGTGGCTCAGTGTTCTCTGTCCCGTGCATAAAAGGAGATTCCACAATTTGCGCCAACTACTGTGAAATAAGTATTCTTAGCGTCGCATACAAGATTCTATCGAACGTATTGTGTGAAAAATTGAAGCTGCAAAGCTCGTTCGTCTTTGCAGAATGACACTGCATAACTCCCGTTGTATAGTGAAAATTGGGAAGGACCTCTTCAGATAAGGTGATTCGTTATCGTTCGACTTCTTCAATATTGTTGTGGAGAAAATAATACGAGCTGTTGATCTACGACATAATAGCACTCTCTTCAATAAAAGTTTCATGCTGTTGGCGTATGCCTACGATAATGACATAATCGGCATGAACACGCGAGAAGTCAGTGCAGCATTCTCAGAGTTGGAAAGAGAGTCGCGTCGGATGGGTCTTACGGTGAACGAGGGCAAGACGAAGTATCTAGTGTCAACAAACAAAGAGTTTCGGCGTCTTGGACAGCACGTCACTGTTGACAACTACGCTTTTGAAGTAGTAATAGACTTTGTCTATCTTGGAAACAGCATTAACAGCAGTAATGACGTCAGCCTGGAGATATTGTGAAAGATCACTCTTACTACTGCTACTTTGCTGCTACTTTGGGTTAAATAAGCAATTGAGAAGTAGGCCCTCTCTCGAAGAACGAAAACTACAATCTACAAGTCTCTCATCATGCCTGTCCTAACATATGGCGCTGAAGCCTGGACAATTTCCATCTCGGATGAGCGAATGCTTAGAGTTTTCGAGAGAAAAGTCCTACGCAAGATCTTTGGACCTATTTGCGTTGATGGCGAGTACCGAAAAAGGTACAACCATGAGCTGTACGAGCTATATGCCGATATTGACATAGTAAAGCGCATCAAAATCCAGCGGCTGCGCTGGCTAGGTCATGTCGAGCGAATGGAAGAACACACTCCAGCTAAGAAGGTGTTATATTCGGAACCCGCTGGAGGACGACGCAGAAGAGGAAGACCAAACCTCCGGTGGAAAGACCAAGTACTGAAGAACCTGACGGCGCTTGGAATTTCATGTTATTTTCGGCATAAATCGATATTCGGTTGTTATGGCCACATAAGTAAGTAAGTAAGTAATTGATGAATCTGTTAACAAGAAGCGACATTTAAGGAAAATCTTAGTGGTGCATTCGGAGGATTTGTCACCACATTAGGGTCAATAGCAAAAGATTTGATTCCAGAACTACACTTAATCTCTGGAGAGAGAGGGATACCTGCTGATGGTATCCTAGGTAGAGACAATTTATGGAACCGATCGGTTATCAATACCATTAAAAAGAAGCTGATTTTCTTCGGTGAACGAAAACAGCATTTGATGTCTTTACCTCTCAAACCGTCGAACGAAGGTAATAGAATACTTCACACCAGTGAGTATGTAGTACCTGCGAGAACTATGAAGGTAGTCCTCATTAAAGTAAATACAAATTTCGAAACAATTATAGTAGAGAAACAGGAAGTATCTCCTGGAATATATTTAGGTGAGACATTGGGCAGTGTGATGGACAATACAGTTTATGTCCCAATTCTCAATACGAATATAGATTCATATATTGTAAATATAAAGCTTAAAAGTAATAGAATTAAATTTAATCATTGAGGACACGAAGAATACGACATAGCTCATAAAATAAATAACATTAAGGAAACTGATAACTTAAACATTGAGGAAAAGAGATCCATAAATGGAATACTTAGGTCATTCCACGATTTATTTTTCTCGGAAGGCGACAAACTGTCTCACACCACAGGTATAAAACACACAATACCAATAACAGCAGACCAGGCGCCAATCAACCAAAGACAGTACAGGCTACCAGAAGCACATAAGGAAGAAATCAATAAGCAAGTAAACAAAATGTTGTAAGACGACATAATTATTCCCAGCTCATCGCCCTGGAATTCTCCCATAATTTTGGTGCCAAAGAAAGCGGGAGAAGATGGTAAAAGAAAATGAAATCTAGTAGTAAATTTCAGGAAATTAAATGCCACCATTAAACACGTTTTTCCCATTCCCCGCATCAATGAAATATTAGACCAGTTAGGTTATTGTGGATACTTCACTACACTTGATTTGGCCAGTGGGTATCATCAAGTGTTATTGAAAGAATCAGACAGAGAAAAAACAGCTTTCAGTACAGGTGTCGGGCACTATGAATTTAATAGAATATCTTTCGGCTTAACAGGAGCCCTTGCCACCTTCCGAAGACTAATGAACCATGTACTAACAGGACTTCAAGGTATATATGGTTTTGTCTAGTTGGATGACATCGTCGTCTATGGTCGGAACTTGGCACAACAGGAATCGCGTTTACGAAGAGTATTTAGACTTTTACGTAAACATAACTTGAAGTTAATACACCATCTAAGCCATTTGAAAAAGTTTCTATGGATATGGTGGGAATTCTCCTAGAAACCACATCGGGAAATAAGTACATTCTTGCTTTTCAAGACGATTTTCCAAAATTTTTCATTTGTGTACCTATTCCTGATGCAGAATCTAGCACAGTAGCAAAAGCTTTTTACAACGATGTTATTACACAATACAACATTCCAAAAATGTTAGTCACAGACAATGGTACAAATTTTACATCAAAGTTGTTCTCAGATACATGCAAGATCATATCCATGCCATATCACCCACAAGCAATCGGTTCTCTAGAAAGAAGTCGTAGACCCTTAGCGGAATATCTTAGGAGTTTCGTTAAAGAAGATGGTTCAAATTGGGATCAGTGGTTGGCATCAGCAATGCATGTACACAACAATACAATACATATTACCACCAAACGAACACCTTTCAGCATACTATGCGACTTTAACACGGACAGGCCAACAAATCTAAAAACCAAAAGAACACCATTGTACAACGCAGAATACCAAAATAAGTTATTAAAATATCAAATACAGAGGTCCCATGCACTAATTGATGATCCAAACCTCTACAGAAAACACCCTACAATAACATAATACCGAGTATGCATAGAAGCATGAGAACGAAATGTACAAAACAAAGATACACGAGAATTTTTCAGACTAAACAAAATATATAATACTATTAAACTGCAAATAAAACAAAATTCCGTAAAAAAAATAGTAATAAAATTAATAGCATGTTGACCATATTAAACAAAATACATAACAATGCATCACCTGTACAATAACGAACGACAGCCAAAATAATAAAGTATATAGATATACAAGAATCAAATTACAGACAAAATGCACATAACACAAGCAAATGCACAACTATGAAAATTTTGGTTTTGGGCATGAAAGTATAAAATTCCTAAACATGATAATTAAAATAATTCCAACATATAAGAATATTTATTAAAATAAACAATTTCTAGATGCAAGAAAAAATAATAATAATACATCATGAATCAAATGGCGTTTTATAATATGCTGACCATAGATGTATGGAAATAAATTTAATCGGCTGACAATTATGGGAATTGTATGAGAATTACATTTATTTATTTTTTCTTTCTCCTTTCTTTCCCTTTATTACTTCATTTTTGACAACAATAAAATAAAATATTTAAAATTTCTACTTTAATATCCTACAGGAATATAGGGTCCCTCAAGAAATATAGGTACAGTAAAGAAATAGCTGAAGTCAAAATTGGAAAGTAATAGACTGTGGATAAAGTGCAGCATCAACGCTGGAATACCAAAAAAAAAATATATATATACAATTTTTCGAAGGGATTATGACAAATAGAAAGAGACAATAAGGGTCATAGCAAAGAAGAATTAAAATATTTAGATTTGAAACACAAGAAGTTATTGAATTAATGTAAAAATTTAGAATATTTTGCAAATTAGAAAGTGATAGGCGCAGTGTTCATGCGCATAAAGACATCTGTTGCAATTCATCGCGGTAAATTGTAATTCGGTGTGTGGATACTCATGTGCACTGGGCTGGATAAGTATAGAGGATGCATATATATATTATACAATATCTTAAAGAATATTCCAACTAGAGGGTTAGAAATATACAGTAAATACAGTAGAGTAAGAACACGTTAAGATTTATATGAAAAAATATGATAAATAGGCAATAGGTTAGCTATGTTGAATGCTAAACAAACAAATAAAAATAAAAAAAATTTATATACATCCGGAAAAATAAGATGAAATATATGTATGTAACAAAATACGTTCAATATTGAAAATCGTACCATCTACAAGTACGAAAAGTAGGTTATAGTAACTATGAAGAGAAAATGCAAGTTTAGTTTGTCGCTATATTTTTGTACCAAACAACAACGCATTTTTAATACCTTTTAAAAAAGCAGTATAGATTATAAATGAATATTACAAAAAACAAAATTAATTCATTAATTAAGAATATATGTATATATTAATAAGAAAAATCAACTAAATAAGTGATATAGTAGATATATGTAGTAGTTATAATATATATAGAAAAAGAATCTGTCATTTCCCCTATAAACACAAGAGAGCAGCATGTTCACGAAAATCCAATATCAACTCATACAGTAAAATTTCGAGAGATGCCAACGCAGCAACATTAACAGCATTAACTACAGTAACAACCAAGAAAATAATGACACAAAACTATCCTTGAGACAGTAGAGAACAAATAAACCCAGAGCAGAGCAGGCCCAGTACAGCGAGTACCCATAACAAACTTAAAAAAAATAATAAATATGTGGCTTTAAGTGCCACATATTTATTTATTTATTTATAAGCATCACCATATAGTCGCTGTCTTACACAAGCTACGAGATCTTCCAACTCTCCGGGTTTTATGGCTTTTCTTGCTAATTCGCACCCAGAAATGAGCTGGTGTACTTCGGTCCTCAAATCTTTAGACTCCGCTCCAGTGAGTACTGGGACTAGCCTACTGACGGTCTGTGAAATTTCGTCAATACACATTATTAGCTTTGATTCAGGTTGTAATTCTGGTTGTGTTTTTCGTACTGGTATACAGCGACAAAGAAGTGTCTCTTGTGCTAGGAAGCGTTCTCATTCGACATTCCTCTCTTTTGCCTGGAGTGCACTTAGCTGCTCAGAGTCAACCGAGGTTCTGAGCATTTTCTCTATAAATTCTTCTGAAATGCCCTTTTCTTTTAGTAAATCTTCTAATTTCTTATTTCTATTAAGAGTCTTAGTAATCTCGCTGTTCCGCGTCGGGTCCATGTTTTGCGATTTGAGTTTGCAGAGCCCCAATTTGTATCTCTGCTGCCTCTAATTCTTTTATTGGATTTAATACCTTTCCGTGCTGTACCTTTGATTTTATAAGCTGGAATTGCTCGTATGTGCTGTGTTGCTTAATCAAGCTCCACACGAAGTCGATTGACTCGGTTATTGCAGCGTCTAGTTTTCTTGCTATTGTTTCATAGGTTTTAGTGTCCATTTGACTATTGGGTCAAACCCACACTAAAATTAGGTCCAAGACTACGTTAAACGTTGAACGTAAAACACCTTGTATATACAAGATATTTCGCAGTGTAATAGAAAAGGATTTGCTTAATGGATGGCAGGTTCGCCATGTAATGACATGTAATGATGTAAGGTGCCAGAGAGTTATTTGTCCTGGGCAAGGATTGCCTGGTGAAGGACTAACTAACTAAGCTAACTAGTAAATGTCTGTTCTGTCCAAGTGTTAGTCAAAGCGGTTGCACCGCTCCATCAATTGGCAGCTCGTGTGTTTCCACTACAAGCTTGACATTAATGAGAATAAAACCACAGTGTTTAAGTGATAGTTTAATTCTGCTTTTATTTTCGAATATGGGCTCTATTTATACCACATAATTCTTTCCAGAAATTCCAATATTCCCATCCATTTCTATATGCTGACCTAGATCAATCAACACCTAGATTGCAGCATAAACCAATGCTTAGATTTGGGTCAATTGGTCATACATACATAACACTTAGAGTGGCGACACAATAATTCATAATTGTGTAAACACAATATAATGATATTCTATATCAATGCAAGTGATCGAAAATATCAGTATATCATGTTGCCTGTGCATTTCAAGAAAAGCGAAATGTAAACAAAAGAATAACAAAAGTAGATATGTATGTATGAACATGTATATACATAATGATATACATACAGTGGCTCACAGCTTATTTCGTACAGTGTATATATTTTTATGTACATGGCTGTAACATCGAAACTAAAAAACTTATCGATAAGTTTTGAATGTAGATGTCTGTGTATGTGTTTAGTAAACCTAATAAGAAAACGGGGAACCCCAAAAATTGTTCTTTTTGTCATGCAAGAAAGAAAAACTATTGATCAGCTGATTTTCAGCTCACATCTTATTTCGTACACAAACTTCAATGTAAGTAAGTTTCATTCTGCCGCGCAGTTACAAAGCTTTTTTGAATTGTATGAGTTTTTGGACCTTTTTAACTATTATAACAATTTTTATTATTATTATTTTAAATAGTTAAAGTGCTGTAAATTAAACATTTAGCGTTATGGGCGTCGTACAACGATGGAACAGCGTAAACTGGTAATTAACCATTTTAGGAAAGGTCAGAGTGTGCGAAAAATTGCTGAAATGACAAATTTAAGTGCCTCAACTGTCCAATACATCATTCAACGCTTCGTTCGCGAAAATGGGTTGGAGAACAAGGGCAGAGAAGCACCTAATAAGATTTTCAACGCATCAGACGAGCGTTATATTGTACGAAAAATTAAGAAAAATCCAAAGTTATCCGCTCCGAAGTTGGCTGCAGAGGTTCAGCGTGAAATAGGAAATCATCCAGTGCTGAAACTGTCCGACGTGTGCTGCGCAATCATGACTTGAACGGTCGAGTAGCCCGAAAGAAACCATTCATTTCAAAAATGAATATACAACGCCGACTTGACTCCGCCAAAGAGCATATTATTAAGACTCCTGCGTTCTGGAATACCGTTATTTTCGCGGATGAGTCTAAGTTTAATATTTTTGGTTCGGACGGAATGTCATATGTTTGGCGTAAAGCGAATACCGAGCTAAACAAGGAGAACCTTAAGCCCACAGTGAAGCATGGTGGCGGTAGCGTGATGGTTTGGGCCTGTATGTCAGCAGCCGGAGTAGGTGAATTGGTTTTTATTGAGGGGACAATGGACAAAATGAAGTACCTCGAGATTCTGAAAAACAATTTACTTCAAAGTGCAGACAAACTGGATTTGCGGGATGAATTTCGGTACTACCAAGATAATGACCCAAAACATAAATCTGGGATTGTGCAATCTTGGCTTATTTGGAACTGCCCACACTTGATGTCTCCACCACCACAGTCACCTGACATGAATGTGATTGAAAATCTTTGGTCTATTTTGGACAATAAAATAAGAACACACAAGATTTCTAATAAGCAAGACCTAAAGAAGGTACTGATGGAGGAATGGAAAAAAATCACACCAGACATCACTCAAAAATTGGTGGATTCAATGGCAAATAGACTCCAGGCTATCATTAACGCTAAGGGATGTCATACTAAATATTAAAATCAACTTACTTTGTTTTTAGTTTGAACTTAAAGAGACTGTACGAAATAAGCTGTGACATGAATTTTCCTATTTTATTCTTATTTTATTTTTTTATAGTGTCAAACACTAAAATTTTGAAAAAGTAAATTTTGGAAAATAAAAAACAAACCTTCCTTTCAAAAATGGCATTTATATTTTGTTCAAATTTTTGCTATATTAGGAATTACGACTGCAGCAATTTTTAAACTGTCACTGTACGAAATAAGCTGGGAGCCACTGTACGTGTAGTTGATGCAAGCATATTTGTATGTACGTAATGTATTGTTGTACAGTACAGTATATTGCTATGCACAATGATATGCATATGCGATGATATGGTACCACTACACCCTTACCCTTAAACGGAAAATTATTACTTGAAATGGAATAATTTTGCAAGATGTAGGAATATTGAAAGTACTTCACAATTTTTTGTAGCGAACTATTATACATATTTTGTATTGTAATGAACATAATTTGTTAATAATTATAAAGTACAATTTGACAATATATAATTTGTTAATGTTGATTATTTTACTTATAGTGAGATATAATATATTATAGTATGTATAAATGTAAATATAGTATAATGTAAATATAGTACAATTTATGCAATCTATGTTGCGAATTTCTTAAGATTATTGTTGTGTATTTCTTTAATTTTTCCGTTTATATTTACAAAAGAATTTACACCGTTTTGTCTTACAATTATGTATGGTCCATGATAAGGGCTCTCTAATTTTTTCTTATTTTCTAATCTTACGAATACTTGGTCTCCTATTTTAAAGTTAGATTTATTGTGATTTTTGTCATATTCTATTTTTCTTCGGTTTTTTGCATTCTCTATCATTATTTTTGCCTTATTTATAGACGTTTTCAATCTTAACTTAATTTCATTTGCATAATTGTCTAAGTCATAAATCTTTTTATTGTCATTGCATATGTCTATGGGTAATTTTGGTAATTTTCCAAAAACAAGTTCATATGGTGAATACAAAGTGTCTACATGTGGTGTTGTATTGTAAGCAAACATGTAATATGGTACCCATTTATCCCATTCATAGTCATCAGTAAAAGAAAGCAGATACTCATTAAGTACTCTGTGGTTTCTTTCAAGTGATCCTATCGTTTGGTGATGATATGGGGTTGAGAATATTTGTCGTGTATCAAGCAGTTGACATATATTATTCATGAGCTCGTTAGTAAATTCTGTGCCTTTGTCTGATCTTAGTATTTTGAAACAACCATACTTGAGTATGAATTGTTCAACAAGGGTAGTGGCTACAGTCTTAGCGTCTTTGCTTTCAATTGGATGAGCTACGATGAATTTAGTAAGATCGCATTGCATGGTTAATATATATCTATAACCATTTGAGATTCTTAAGGGTCCTACTGTGTCAATTGTGATTGTTTCGAAACTCGTTGTCGGTGTATCTGTTACAACTAATTTCTCTCTTGTGTGTCGCGTTACTTTATTCTTAGTACATGTTGCACAGTTGTTTACAAATTCTTTCACCATCTGTCTCATGTTTTTCCATATGAATCTTTGTTTTAATTTTAGAATGGTTTTTCTTATACCCAGATGTCCTGATGTGGCAGAGTTGTGGAATTCATCAATTATTTTATATTTTTGCAGCATACTTTTTATTTCTATCGGAGCTTTATATATTAATATGTTTATTGGCGAGTCTTTATTCATATGCAACCACTCACATCACCACTCACAACCATCACTCACATCACATCACTAAGGGCTAGCTCCTTAACATGTGATTTACTCAGTAAACAATGTAGTTTCTCCAACATCGAACCTAGATCCGAAGGGTCATCGCTACACGTTACATGCACTTCATTGGCATTATCATCAATTTTTATACTAGTATCTTTATTTTCATTCTTCATAATTTCAGTACTGAATTTCAATTTCATAACATTTTTAACGTCATTAATAGATGTACATTCCCATATATGGAGTTCGCGACTCTCCTTTTTAGATATGTCATCTTTTTTAATACGTTTTTGTTGTTCTTTTTTGTGGGTACCCTTCATATTGCTCGCATTACTGATATTTGTATTTGCCTTGCTCCTTGTTACTATTAATATTTCCTCAGTATTATTTTCTTCGCTCTCTTTTGGCGGTATTAATTGTTTGAAGGTGCTGCTGTCTAATTTTATGCGTGACAATGCGTCCGCATTAGTGTTACATTTGCCTTCCTTGTACACTATTTCAAAGTCGTAATCTGATAAATCTAGTCGGATTCTAGTCATTTTGGATGATGGATTTCTGTGCGTAAATAATGAAACTAATGGTCTGTGATCAGTGACCACAATAAATTTTCTTCCGTATAGATATGGTTTGAAAAAATTTATTCCCCAGTGTATAGCTAATAGTTCTTTTTCAATGATTGGTTTATTTATATCATGTTTCTGCAAGGATTTGCTTGCATATGATATTGGTAAATCGTGACCTATCTCACCTTGTGAAAGTACTGCTCCTAGTGCGAAATCTGATGCGTCTGTAGTAAGAATAAATGGCTTGTCAAAATTTGGGTATTGTAATAACGGTGGATTCACAAGCTTCTGTTTTAAAGTGTTAAATGCTTTGTCACATTCTTCAGACCAAATGAAAGGTGTGTTTTTCTTTAGTAAAGAATTTAAGCATTTTACGATGGCTGCGAAATCTGGTATGAATCGTCTGTAGTAATTACAAAAAGCTACAAATCTTCTTACTTCATCAGCATTTGTTGGTTGTGGATATTTTAAAACTGCTTCGCATTTTGCAGGATCTGTTTTTATACCTTTATCAGTTATAAGGTGTCCTAAGTAAATAACTTCTGATTGCAAAAATTGGCATTTACCAGCATTGAGTTTTAAGTTGTGTAGTTTTAAACGTTCAAAAACTTTTATGAGGTTTTGATTATGATGATCTAAAGAACATCCAAATATGATAATATCGTCTACGTATAAAAATGCTTCTGAGTTTAAACCGCTTAATGCAATTGTTAGCATTCGTTGAAAACTGTTTGATGAAATTTTTAAACCGAAAGGTAAGCGTTTGAACTGGTAATGTCCATCTTGTGTGGAAAATGCTGTCATGGGTCTAGAATTTTTATCTAATGGTATTTGGTGAAATGAACTCGTCATGTCCAAAGTTGAGAAGTATTTGGCTCTTCCTAACATGTCTAAAACGTCTTCTAATCGTGTTAGTGGAAATTTGTCGTTTATTATTTTGTCATTGAGTTTTCTAAAGTCTACTACTAGTCGCCATTTCTTTTTGTCATCGTTACTTTTCTTAGGTACGAGTAGTAATGGTGGATTGTAAGGGCTTATAGATGGTTCTATTATGTTACTGTCTAATAGGTTCGTTACTTGTTTTCTTATTTCTTCATGTTGTGTATGAGGTAATCTGTAGTTTTTTATGTAAACTGGTGTGTTGTCAGATAAATTAAGTCTTTGTGTATAAAAGTTATTTGTGGTAAGGTTTTCTCCGTCTATATGAAAAATTGATTGGTATCTTCTGAATATTTGAGTGAGTTTTGTTCTGGACTGTTCATCTAAGTTTTCTAATTTTAATTCATTAATTAATTTTTCAAAACGAGTTTCATCAAATTTGTCTTCAATATCGTGATTTGTTCTCATAATGTGATAATCGCTTAATGGTTCGAGTATTGGTTCGAGCTTTTGTAATGTTATTTCTGTGTCATTTATATTTACTATTTTAATATGGCAAGTGCCTTTCGCTGGCGCTATTGAATTCGCTAAAAATACACCTTGTGCTAATTCTTGATTTAAAATTAAACTGTCTTCTTTTATACTCAAATTGATCGGGAGTATTATTTATGATCTTGGTGGTAGTTTAAAGTGTTTATATTTTGGAATTTTACTTAATAATGGTATAAGATAATCATCGTTTTCAAGCATTACTGTAATTGTAAATGTTTCGTAGTCAATTTTGCACATATACTTTATCAAGAAGTCTCTACCTAGTATTCCATCTGTATTAATAGGGAATTGGTCGTCTACCATATGGAACTTTTGCGTAGCTATCTGGTCTTCAAATCCTAAGGAAAAATCTGCCGTTCCCATTGAATAGATTATCTCTTCGGTTATGCCTGTTAATTTACATTTTGTTTCATTGTTAATATCAAGGTTATGGTTATTCAGTGTTTTGCAGATTGATATATCCGCGCCTGTGTCTATCAGAAAAGTAAGCTTGCGTTTAAATTCTTCGCAATGTAGAATGATATAATTAGTTACGTTTTCTGAGAATAGGTATATTTTTAATGTTCTATCTTTGTTTAGTTGTGTATCACCCCGGGAGCAACATAGTGACTGTGCCCCGGGTCGCTTCCGTTTTCCTGCTGCTGTATTACATGCAGGTTGCGACCGTTTTGGCTGAAATTTCTATTGCGGTTCTGGTTGTTATTGTGTGGCCTATTTTGGTCACTTGTGTTCCTGTTGGAGTTATATGAACGGTTATTATTGTTGTGGTAGTTGTTATTGTTGCTTCTACCATTCCCGTTGTTGTTATAACTATTTCTTCCGTTACTGCTGTAATTATTCCTAGTATTATTGTTGTTACTATTGTAATTATTTCTTCTATTGTTGTTGTAATTGTTATGGTTGTTCCTGGTATTATTGTTGTAACTATTTCTGCCATTGTTGCTATTGTTTCTATAGTTATTGTTATAATTGTTATCATTGTTCCTTCTATTATTGGTTCCTCGTATGTGGAATATATTTCCGTTCTGATTGCCTGATCTTTCTAATTCTAAGGCAAGATTTACTGCATCCGTCATTGTTTTTGGTTGTGCTGCAAATATTGTGGGCTTCCATTGGTCATTTAATCCGTTTTTAAAAATAGTCAATGCGTAACCTTCATTCATTTTGTACACTGCCTCTTTTTGGGTTTCTGATGCATTCACTCCGAGTTCTTTTATCTGTTGATTACTAAGCTCTGCTATTAAGTTTAGTAATTTTTCTTTATACTGTATTATTGATTAGTTTTTCTGGTAGAAATTTGCCAGTAAAGTATATATTTGTGGTATCGTGAGGCTACTTGTGTAAGTCTCTTCTAATTTTTGTTTTAATGATGCAAACGTATCTATGTTGGCATGGCCTATGGTTGTGCGTACTGTAGAGTTGAGTTTGATACTCTTTACTAAATCGATTAAAAGTTTTTTGGAATCTTCATCGTATGTATTATATAATAATTCTATTATTTTTAGAAATGAATCTAATTCCTTATATGTTCCTGTGAAGATAGGAATTGCCTTAAGGGCTGTTTCAATATTGAAAGTTGCCATGTTGGCTGTTATTGTCTGTTTTGGTCTCAAAAGTTTGATAATTTTCTTTGAAATTTCTATGAATTCTTTTCTAGCTTCTGGTATTTGTTTTGGTTTAAAGTTTCTGCTATGTTATTCCATAGTCCTTCTATAAATTTTAATTTTTCTTCTATGTATTTCTCACTATACGTTCTGTTCGGGTTTTTCTTTAGAAGTACTAATAAATCTTTTAGTATTCTAAAGTCCATTTACATTTTTGATTTTCTATTTACTATTTATTGAAAAAATTTTTTTTTTTTTTTTTTTTTTTTTAATATTGTTCGCCCTCATTGTAGCGAGGTTTACATGTTTCTTAACATATTTCTTATAATGGTTATTTATTATATACATTACTAAACCTACGACTATAATTAAATTTAAATAAATTACTACGGATATCTCCGTATCCTTTGTGCTGCTGGTGGTTCCGCTATTGTTGTTAATAGTCTCCTCTTTAGTTTTAACGTTGCCCATTTTTGTTTCCTCTTTTTAATATTCTTAGTTTGTTGATTAATTCATTCTTTTGTTTCTTATCGACGGTCAGGGCTATGGTATTGTAGAGCAGCGCAATCTGCTTCTTTTGTTGTTTCCTTTTACCTCCCCTTGTTTTGTTTTTTTGTTTCTTTGTTTGACTTGTCTTTACTGTTGGCTTTACTTCGTTGTTTCTGTTGCGTTGTCTATATTCCTCTATGGTGATGGCCTTAGGGCCTGCTGTTTTTGGTGTGGGAATATAGATAGGTGGTTGTTCCTGTTGTACCACTGGTTCCGGAACGTATTCGACGAGTCTTTCCCACTTTTGGAAAATTTCATAGATGTCCTCCTTGTTCATTTAAAAAAAAAATGTTATTTTTCTTGTACGTCGCAAAAATTTTCTTGAAACGAGAAGGATCAGAAAGTTCGATCAGAATGGCCTGGTCCGAGTTGCAGGATCGCCATGTAATAGAAAAGGATTTGCTTAATGGATGGCAGGTTCGCCATGTAATGACATGTAATGATGTAAGGTGCCAGAGAGTTATTTGTCCTGGGCAAGGATTGCCTGGTGAAGGACTAACTAACTAAGCTAACTAGTAAATGTCTTTTCTGTCCAAGCGTTAGTCAAAGCGGTTGCACCGCTCCATCAATTGGCAGCTCGTGTGTTTCCACTACAAGCTTGACATTAATGAGAATAAAACCACAGTGTTTAAGTGATAGTTTAATTCTGCTTTTATTTTCGAATATGGGCTCTATTTATACCACATAATTCTTTCCAGAAATTCCAATATTCCCATCCATTTCTATATGCTGACCTAGATCAATCAACACCTAGATTGCAGCATAAACCAATGCTTAGATTTGGGTCAATTGGTCATACATACATAACACTTAGAGTGGCGACACAATAATTCATAATTGTGTAAACACAATATAATGATATTCTATATCAATGCAAGTGATCGAAAATATCAGTATATCATGTTGCCTGTACATTTCAAGAAAAGCGAAATGTAAACAAAAGAATAACAAAAGTAGATATGTATGTATGAACATGTATATACATAATGATATACATACGTGTAGTTGATGCAAGCATATTTGTATGTACGTAATGTATTGTTGTACAGTACAGTATATTGCTATGCACAATGATATGCATATGCGATGATATGGTACCACTACACCCTTACCCTTAAACGGAAAATTATTACTTGAAATGGAATAATTTTGCAAGATGTAGGAATATTGAAAGTACTTCACAATTTTTTGTAGCGAACTATTATACATATTTTGTATTGTAATGAACATAATTTGTTAATAATTATAAAGTACAATTTGACAATATATAATTTGTTAATGTTGATTATTTTACTTATAGTGAGATATAATATATTATAGTATGTATAAATGTAAATATAGTATAATGTAAATATAGTACAATTTATGCAATCTATGTTGCGAATTTCTTAAGATTATTGTTGTGTATTTCTTTAATTTTTCCGTTTATATTTACAAAAGAATTTACACCGTTTTGTCTTACAATTATGTATGGTCCATGATAAGGGCTCTCTAATTTTTTCTTATTTTCTAATCTTACGAATACTTGGTCTCCTATTTTAAAGTTAGATTTATTGTGATTTTTGTCATATTCTATTTTTCTTCGGTTTTTTGCATTCTCTATCATTATTTTTGCCTTATTTATAGACGTTTTCAATCTTAACTTAATTTCATTTGCATAATTGTCTAAGTCATAAATCTTTTTATTGTCATTGCATATGTCTATGGGTAATTTTGGTAATTTTCCAAAAACAAGTTCATATGGTGAATACAAAGTGTCTACATGTGGTGTTGTATTGTAAGCAAACATGTAATATGGTACCCATTTATCCCATTCATAGTCATCAGTAAAAGAAAGCAGATACTCATTAAGTACTCTGTGGTTTCTTTCAAGTGATCCTATCGTTTGGTGATGATATGGGGTTGAGAATATTTGTCGTGTATCAAGCAGTTGACATATATTATTCATGAGCTCGTTAGTAAATTCTGTGCCTTTGTCTGATCTTAGTATTTTGAAACAACCATACTTGAGTATGAATTGTTCAACAAGGGTAGTGGCTACAGTCTTAGCGTCTTTGCTTTCAATTGGATGAGCTACGATGAATTTAGTAAGATCGCATTGCATGGTTAATATATATCTATAACCATTTGAGATTCTTAAGGGTCCTACTGTGTCAATTGTGATTGTTTCGAAACTCGTTGTCGGTGTATCTGTTACAACTAATTTCTCTCTTGTGTGTCGCGTTACTTTATTCTTAGTACATGTTGCACAGTTGTTTACAAATTCTTTCACCATCTGTCTCATGTTTTTCCATATGAATCTTTGTTTTAATTTTAGAATGGTTTTTCTTATACCCAGATGTCCTGATGTGGCAGAGTTGTGGAATTCATCAATTATTTTATATTTTTGCAGCATACTTTTTATTTCTATCGGAGCTTTATATATTAATATGTTTATTGGCGAGTCTTTATTCATTTGCAACCACTCACATCACCACTCACAACCATCACTCACATCACATCACTAAGGGCTAGCTCCTTAACATGTGATTTACTCAGTAAACAATGTAGTTTCTCCAACATCGAACCTAGATCCGAAGGGTCATCGCTACACGTTACATGCACTTCATTGGCATTATCATCAATTTTTATACTAGTATCTTTATTTTCATTCTTCATAATTTCAGTACTGAATTTCAATTTCATAACATTTTTAACGTCATTAATAGATGTACATTCCCATATATGGAGTTCGCGACTCTCCTTTTTAGATATGTCATCTTTTTTAATACGTTTTTGTTGTTCTTTTTTGTGGGTACCCTTCATATTGCTCGCATTACTGATATTTGTATTTGCCTTGCTCCTTGTTACTATTAATATTTCCTCAGTATTATTTTCTTCGCTCTCTTTTGGCGGTATTAATTGTTTGAGGGTGCTGCTGTCTAATTTTATGCGTGACAATGCGTCCGCATTAGTGTTACATTTGCCTTCCTTGTACACTATTTCAAAGTCGTAATCTGATAAATCTAGTCGGATTCTAGTCATTTTGGATGATGGATTTCTGTGCGTAAATAATGAAACTAATGGTCTGTGATCAGTGACCACAATAAATTTTCTTCCGTATAGATATGGTTTGAAAAAATTTATTCCCCAGTGTATAGCTAATAGTTCTTTTTCAATGATTGGTTTATTTATATCATGTTTCTGCAAGGATTTGCTTGCATATGATATTGGTAAATCGTGACCTATCTCACCTTGTGAAAGTACTGCTCCTAGTGCGAAATCTGATGCGTCTGTAGTAAGAATAAATGGCTTGTCAAAATTTGGGTATTGTAATAACGGTGGATTCACAAGCTTCTGTTTTAAAGTGTTAAATGCTTTGTCACATTCTTCAGACCAAATGAAAGGTGTGTTTTTCTTTAGTAAAGAATTTAAGCATTTTACGATGGCTGCGAAATCTGGTATGAATCGTCTGTAGTAATTACAAAAAGCTACAAATCTTCTTACTTCATCAGCATTTGTTGGTTGTGGATATTTTAAAACTGCTTCGCATTTTGCAGGATCTGTTTTTATACCTTTATCAGTTATAAGGTGTCCTAAGTAAATAACTTCTGATTGCAAAAATTGGCATTTACCAGCATTGAGTTTTAAGTTGTGTAGTTTTAAACGTTCAAAAACTTTTATGAGGTTTTGATTATGATGATCTAAAGAACATCCAAATATGATAATATCGTCTACGTATAAAAATGCTTCTGAGTTTAAACCGCTTAATGCAATTGTTAGCATTCGTTGAAAACTGTTTGATGAAATTTTTAAACCGAAAGGTAAGCGTTTGAACTGGTAATGTCCATCTTGTGTGGAAAATGCTGTCATGGGTCTAGAATTTTTATCTAATGGTATTTGGTGAAATGAACTCGTCATGTCCAAAGTTGAGAAGTATTTGGCTCTTCCTAACATGTCTAAAACGTCTTCTAATCGTGTTAGTGGAAATTTGTCGTTTATTATTTTGTCATTGAGTTTTCTAAAGTCTACTACTAGTCGCCATTTCTTTTTGTCATCGTTACTTTTCTTAGGTACGAGTAGTAATGGTGGATTGTAAGGGCTTATAGATGGTTCTATTATGTTACTGTCTAATAGGTTCGTTACTTGTTTTCTTATTTCTTCATGTTGTGTATGAGGTAATCTGTAGTTTTTTATGTAAACTGGTGTGTTGTCAGATAAATTAAGTCTTTGTGTATAAAAGTTATTTGTGGTAAGGTTTTCTCCGTCTATATGAAAAATTGATTGGTATCTTCTGAATATTTGAGTGAGTTTTGTTCTGGACTGTTCATCTAAGTTTTCTAATTTTAATTCATTAATTAATTTTTCAAAACGAGTTTCATCAAATTTGTCTTCAATATCGTGATTTGTTCTCATAATGTGATAATCGCTTAATGGTTCGAGTATTGGTTCGAGCTTTTGTAATGTTATTTCTGTGTCATTTATATTTACTATTTTAATATGGCAAGTGCCTTTCGCTGGCGCTATTGAATTCGCTAAAAATACACCTTGTGCTAATTCTTGATTTAAAATTAAACTGTCTTCTTTTATACTCAAATTGATCGGGAGTATTATTTATGATCTTGGTGGTAGTTTAAAGTGTTTATATTTTGGAATTTTACTTAATAATGGTATAAGATAATCATCGTTTTCAAGCATTACTGTAATTGTAAATGTTTCGTAGTCAATTTTGCACATATACTTTATCAAGAAGTCTCTACCTAGTATTCCATCTGTATTAATAGGGAATTGGTCGTCTACCATATGGAACTTTTGCGTAGCTATCTGGTCTTCAAATCCTAAGGAAAAATCTGCCGTTCCCATTGAATAGATTATCTCTTCGGTTATGCCTGTTAATTTACATTTTGTTTCATTGTTAATATCAAGGTTATGGTTATTCAGTGTTTTGCAGATTGATATATCCGCGCCTGTGTCTATCAGAAAAGTAAGCTTGCGTTTAAATTCTTCGCAATGTAGAATGATATAATTAGTTACGTTTTCTGAGAATAGGTATATTTTTAATGTTCTATCTTTGTTTAGTTGTGTATCACCCCGGGAGCAACATAGTGACTGTGCCCCGGGTCGCTTCCGTTTTCCTGCTGCTGTATTACATGCAGGTTGCGACCGTTTTGGCTGAAATTTCTATTGCGGTTCTGGTTGTTATTGTGTGGCCTATTTTGGTCACTTGTGTTCCTGTTGGAGTTATATGAACGGTTATTATTGTTGTGGTAGTTGTTATTGTTGCTTCTACCATTCCCGTTGTTGTTATAACTATTTCTTCCGTTACTGCTGTAATTATTCCTAGTATTATTGTTGTTACTATTGTAATTATTTCTTCTATTGTTGTTGTAATTGTTATGGTTGTTCCTGGTATTATTGTTGTAACTATTTCTGCCATTGTTGCTATTGTTTCTATAGTTATTGTTATAATTGTTATCATTGTTCCTTCTATTATTGGTTCCTCGTATGTGGAATATATTTCCGTTCTGATTGCCTGATCTTTCTAATTCTAAGGCAAGATTTACTGCATCCGTCATTGTTTTTGGTTGTGCTGCAAATATTGTGGGCTTCCATTGGTCATTTAATCCGTTTTTAAAAATAGTCAATGCGTAACCTTCATTCATTTTGTACACTGCCTCTTTTTGGGTTTCTGATGCATTCACTCCGAGTTCTTTTATCTGTTGATTACTAAGCTCTGCTATTAAGTTTAGTAATTTTTCTTTATACTGTATTATTGATTAGTTTTTCTGGTAGAAATTTGCCAGTAAAGTATATATTTGTGGTATCGTGAGGCTACTTGTGTAAGTCTCTTCTAATTTTTGTTTTAATGATGCAAACGTATCTATGTTGGCATGGCCTATGGTTGTGCGTACTGTAGAGTTGAGTTTGATACTCTTTACTAAATCGATTAAAAGTTTTTTGGAATCTTCATCGTATGTATTATATAATAATTCTATTATTTTTAGAAATGAATCTAATTCCTTATATGTTCCTGTGAAGATAGGAATTGCCTTAAGGGCTGTTTCAATATTGAAAGTTGCCATGTTGGCTGTTATTGTCTGTTTTGGTCTCAAAAGTTTGATAATTTTCTTTGAAATTTCTATGAATTCTTTTCTAGCTTCTGGTATTTGTTTTGGTTTAAAGTTTCTGCTATGTTATTCCATAGTCCTTCTATAAATTTTAATTTTTCTTCTATGTATTTCTCACTATACGTTCTGTTCGGGTTTTTCTTTAGAAGTACTAATAAATCTTTTAGTATTCTAAAGTCCATTTACATTTTTGATTTTCTATTTACTATTTATTGAAAAAAATTTTTTTTTTTTTTTTTTTTTTTAAATATTGTTCGCCCTCATTGTAGCGAGGTTTACATGTTTCTTAACATATTTCTTATAATGGTTATTTATTATATACATTACTAAACCTACGACTATAATTAAATTTAAATAAATTACTACGGATATCTCCGTATCCTTTGTGCTGCTGGTGGTTCCGCTATTGTTGTTAATAGTCTCCTCTTTAGTTTTAACGTTGCCCATTTTTGTTTCCTCTTTTTAATATTCTTAGTTTGTTGATTAATTCATTCTTTTGTTTCTTATCGACGGTCAGGGCTATGGTATTGTAGAGCAGCGCAATCTGCTTCTTTTGTTGTTTCCTTTTACCTCCCCTTGTTTTGTTTTTTTGTTTCTTTGTTTGACTTGTCTTTACTGTTGGCTTTACTTCGTTGTTTCTGTTGCGTTGTCTATATTCCTCTATGGTGATGGCCTTAGGGCCTGCTGTTTTTGGTGTGGGAATATAGATAGGTGGTTGTTCCTGTTGTACCACTGGTTCCGGAACGTATTCGACGAGTCTTTCCCACTTTTGGAAAATTTCATAGATGTCCTCCTTGTTCATTTAAAAAAAAAATGTTATTTTTCTTGTACGTCGCAAAAATTTTCTTGAAACGAGAAGGATCAGAAAGTTCGATCAGAATGGCCTGGTCCGAGTTGCAGGATCGCCATGTAATAGAAAAGGATTTGCTTAATGGATGGCAGGTTCGCCATGTAATGACATGTAATGATGTAAGGTGCCAGAGAGTTATTTGTCCTGGGCAAGGATTGCCTGGTGAAGGACTAACTAACTAAGCTAACTAGTAAATGTCTTTTCTGTCCAAGCGTTAGTCAAAGCGGTTGCACCGCTCCATCAATTGGCAGCTCGTGTGTTTCCACTACAAGCTTGACATTAATGAGAATAAAACCACAGTGTTTAAGTGATAGTTTAATTCTGCTTTTATTTTCGAATATGGGCTCTATTTATACCACATAATTCTTTCCAGAAATTCCAATATTCCCATCCATTTCTATATGCTGACCTAGATCAATCAACACCTAGATTGCAGCATAAACCAATGCTTAGATTTGGGTCAATTGGTCATACATACATAACACTTAGAGTGGCGACACAATAATTCATAATTGTGTAAACACAATATAATGATATTCTATATCAATGCAAGTGATCGAAAATATCAGTATATCATGTTGCCTGTACATTTCAAGAAAAGCGAAATGTAAACAAAAGAATAACAAAAGTAGATATGTATGTATGAACATGTATATACATAATGATATACATACGTGTAGTTGATGCAAGCATATTTGTATGTACGTAATGTATTGTTGTACAGTACAGTATATTGCTATGCACAATGGTATGCATATGCGATGATATGGTACTACTACAGCAGTATCCTACCAGCTGCGGCAAAATATTGTGTACTATTTTTCCACAACACTCACTAAATACCTAACGGCTAGACTCAAGGATGTAACGCACAAGATTAGCACCTAGACCTAAGCTCCTAAATATCCTTCGAGACTATCACACTAGTTAGTTGAAATAAAATAATTATATTTTATCAATAATACTTGCGATTTTGAGTATTCGCTCTTCCTGGTGTTACTTTCAATTTTGCACTTTTACACTAATACTGGAGAGCCTTGTAAGTATCGCAGTATTTACAATTTCTTACACTCTTACACTAAACCACACACCACATGTGTGTGTCATTTTTTTTTTTTTTTTTTTTTTTTTTTTGTATTCGAAGGGGGAATCTTTCTTAGATACCGTCCACCATAGACGGCATGTACGATTCATACTGTCCGCTAAAGGTACACCTCATTCGGGACCACGCCCAGTCAGTGTTATCTTACTATGCTGGACTTGCGAACCAGTACGCCTACGTACTAAACCCTTAACTCCGACCTCTATAGCTTGTTTGTGTCCTGCGGGACCGCCGTTAAGCACTACTTCGCAGGACTAAGCTGAGCTAATATGCCTCTTCAAACATCCCGTACATGGCGTTCACACAGCTGCAGTTATATTTCTCCGCAGCCACTCCTTCTTCCTGAGCTCCTTGAGAGCTATTGCAGCCCATTCTTTCATCTTAAACCACACCAATGTTATCAGGTGTCATCCTTTCATTTATTATCTTCTCTATGGTCATTCTCTGCGTCTCAAATCTTAGGCAGAAGAAAAAGATATGCTGAGCGTTTTCGCCAACAGTGTTGCAGAATGAACATTCTGTCGCGTCATCATGACCGAATCTGTGGAGGTACTCTCTGAAACAACCATGGCCCGTCAAAAACTGCGTAAGGTAGTAGTCTATCTCTCCGTGTCCTCTTTCGACCCAAGCTTGCACGTTACTGATGAGCCTGTGGGTCCACCTCCCTTTTCCTGCTGCGTCCCATTGACTTTGCCATTCGTCTAGGCTCGTCTGTCTCTCCTCTTTCCGTTCGGTTGCCGTTAACCGCCTATTCAGGCTTTTGGTTCTGTTATATACTCTGCCCAACTCCGAGGCCATTATGTCCGACGGCATAATGCCAGATATAATACCGGCACCTTCTTGTGACACTGTCCTAAATGCACATGCAACTCTAATAGCGCTTAACCTGAAAACTATCTTCGCCTTTTTCGAGTATGTTTTTTGCCGCAGAGCTGCCCCCCATATAGGCGCTGCATACATCAGTATTGATTGACTAACTTTAGCCAGGAGCGCCCTCCTACTCTGGCTGGGGCCACCAATGTTGGCCATGATTCTCGTCAGAGCCGCTGTCATTGTTGCCGCCTTACCGCAGGCTTTTTCGATATGCGCCTTGAAGTTGAGCCTCGCATCCATCAGTACACCTAGATACCTCAACGAAGGTTGCGTTGTAATGTTGTAGCCGTCAATGTTTAGGGTAATTTTTTCTAGTTTTTTCCTGCTCGTGATAAGTACCGCCTCTGTTTTCTGTACCGCAAGCTGGAGCTTTGTCGTCGTGAGCCAATCCTTAATTTTCGTCGTGAACTGTCTCTCTGCAGATGCTCTGAACTTGGGAGAGCCCCTTCGCAACCATCGTCACGGCAATAGCCAATTATCTGGGCTTCTTTTGGCAATGGCAGGTTTAACACCCCATCGTACAGCACTTTCCACAGTAGCGGACCAAATACAGAGCCCTGCGGCACTCCACCACGTCACCACGTAGCTTTTGGGCCCTTCGTCCGTGTCATACAACAGTAGTCTGTCAGACAGATAACTATTTATTATTCGCATTAGGTACGCTGGCGTTTCCTTTGCCTCCAATGCCCTCATAATAAGACGCCAGTTTGCCGAGTTGAAGGCATTTTGTACATCTAGTGTCACTACTGCACAATATTTTTTATCGCCATGCATCCATCTTTTGCCTTCTATGGCCTTGCCAGCAATGTCCGTCAATTTTCTAATTGCGTCTATGGTCGACCGATGTCTCCTGAAACCAAATTGGTTTTCGGACAGACCAGGTGGTTTATTTTCTAGATGTTGTTCCAAACGCGTGCATATCAACCGCTCCAATATTTTGGCCATCGTATCAATCATGCAAAGTGGACGATACGCGTTTGGCTCACCCTCCGGTTTATTCGGCTTCTGAAGGAGGACCAGGCGCTGTTTTTTCCATACTTTCGGGAAAACACCCTCCTTCAAACATCTCGTAAAAAGCTCGGCAAAAGGCTTCGTGTTATTATTAATGGCGATCTTTAGCGCCTTATTCGGGATGCCATCAAGTCCAGGCGCCTTTGCGTTACCGAATCTCTCCGCCGCTAAGATAATCTCCGACTCGTCGATTGTCATTGCTTCTTCTATTGGGGGTATCACCATATACGGTTGCAAGTCTTGCGCCGGAAAAAGCGTTTTTACTACCTTTGCTAAGAGGATAGAGCAGGTTGGTGCTTTACCTCTACCACCTCTGACCTTGGACATCACTATCTTATACGCGTCGCCCCACGGGTTCTCGTCCACCCTTTCACAGAGTTCTTTGAAGCATGAGGACTTGCTGCTTTTGATCGCCTTTTTAAACTCCTTGCGTTTCTTTTTGAAGAATTCACGTAGTATTATATGCTCCGGCGTACCTTGGCTTCTTTGGGAGAGACGTCTTGCTCTATGACATTCACTTCTTAATGTATTAATCTCCTGATTCCACCAGTACGTGGGCTTTCTAAATATATTCTGTCTTTTTCTGCACATGGCAAATTTCTTCATCGAGCGTTTCCACTTTCCACCCTCTAGTTTGTGTTTTTTGTAGGCCCCCTCGAATCTGCTTATGATTGCCGACTTCCATCACAATAGCAAGGTGGTCGCTATGTGTGTAAAAGTCGCATACCTGCCAGCTTGTCGATCGAACGAGCGCGCGGCTGGCGAACGTAATGTTCACGTAATCCACGACCATTCTTCTCGAAGGTATTCCTACCGCCAGTATTGAGCAATACAGCGTCTAGCAAGGAGAACGCCTTGAGCAGGGCATCACCCCGCCTATTTGTATAACTGCTGCCCCATTCCTCGGCCCATGCATTGAAGTCACCTGCTATTACGTTTGGCGTAGTAGTTCTGTCGTCTCGCACTAGTTCGTCTAGAATCCTTTCATAGTCGACTTGCGTCACACTCGGCGGGACATAGCAGCTGTAAAAATTGATTCCACAGATCTTCGCCCGCGTGTAGTAGGATTTCCCAAGGAGCGGCTTGTCTTGGATGGAGTTGTTTCCACAGGCCCATATGGCAGCTTTGTTTACCTGATCAGAGATCCAGGTTTCTGCGCTTAAGTTTTTGTACTGCTCGCAAACTTTAGCTACTTCTATCTTCTGCTCGTATACTGTCTGCCTGAGCAACTCCTGTGCAGCTTCACAATGGTTTAAGTTGATCTGTATAACTCTCATTATATCCTTTTGCACGCTGCTTGATATAGGGGACACTTCCTACTGCCGATTTGGTGACCCGCATCCTTCCCGTTGATTTTGCATGCTCCACAGAATGGCTTTTTATCGCATGTCTTTGCGAAGTGACCCTTTTCCCCACATTTGATGCAACTTTGGCTCCTATCTTCTGTGCTGCTGCACGCCCTCGCCACATGCCCATATTCTAGGCACCTGAAACACTTCTTTAGGTTCGGTTTTTCCCTTATTCGGCACACCACCCATCCAATTTTGATCTTCCGAGCATCAAGAGGTTGTCTTGCGTTCAACGCCGGAAGGCTTACCACCGCAGTCTGCGTACCTGCATATGCCTCCCTGATGTTTTTGATCGCTCTTTCGTCGAAGAAACTTAACTCCTTTATTTGCGATCGTATCGCCTCGACTATATCCTCCTTGGTGGTAATTTCATCTAGATCTCGGATCTCCAACGATACCTCATGGGTTAGCGCCCGAATCTGCGCTTGATCACCGAGCACCTTATTTATTTCCTTTTCATAAACTCCCATGTTTGTCATCTGGGCCTCCTTCAGTTCAAGCAAAATTTCGCATTTCGCCGTCTTCCTGATCCGTGCCGTTCTCACCGAGTTCATGTAAAGCATCATTCTTTTTCACAGTTTTAAGTATGTCACTGTATGACATATTTCTAGCACGTGCAATGATTATCGCGTCTGGTCTCGGAGGCGGTGTATAGGTCGCCTTCTTCTTAGGGTTCTGCGTTTTGCGTTTGACCTGCGCCCAGCTCTCTGTTTTCTTTTTATCTTTGGCAGGACTATTGCCTCCATCGCTCTTGCTCGTGTTATCCGTCGGCTTTTGCACTTCCTCGTGAGTGGCTCTGTTCCTCTTGGGTGGTGTTTTCCGTGTCAGCTGCTCGTCCTCGCGGGGCCTCTTCGGCGTTGATCCTATAGATGTTAGCCTGAGGGGAACATTTCGTCTATTTTCTTTGCTTTTATTATACTCTTCTCGGGCACGTTCGTGAAGTCGCGTTACTGAACTGAGCAGATCCCTGATTTGGTTGTTGATTTATCGTTGCGGTAGTCGCATGGCTTCAGTCAACTTCCTGATTGCCTCACCTAATTCTGACATGATATCGGCACTCGATTGCGTCGTTGTAGCCATAGGCGTGCTATCTTGCATCGCAGGTGGCGAAGACTTTGCTCGTACTGGCTTTTCCGCAGTTTTCGGCGACCGCACCAATCTTGGTGCACGCTTAAAAGGGTCAGCTTCGACAGTTTTGCCATCTTCACTAGGTATCGGTGTCTTCTTGGGCGGCTCAGCTCCAGGTATCTTGCTACCACCATCGCAAGGACTTTGAGTACCACTGCTCATGGTGATGCCATCTATATTGCTGCTATTGTTTTTGTTGTTTCTCAATTTTTTCTCCATTTACTTTCTGTACCAGCGCATCGTGTGTAGGGGGGCGGGCCGAAATAGACAGGAGCGGGTATACCCTCGGGGACAATGCCCCTACCCCAGTTCCCTGAGGCCTGTACTTCGCTTTACCGGTTCCGGAAAACACGGACGTAGGCTACAACTCCTGCGTCCAATACACACTTCCTGACTAAGGCCCGAAGGGGCTGGTTACTGATACCCACCGCGGCTAACACCTCGGCAGAGCAAGCTCACATCACCCTCATCCTCCCAACAGCAGAGAAAGCTGTTGAGGTTCTGAAGGACTCCCAGTGCGCCGCGGAGTATACCGGTCGATTTAACAGCCGCACCTAACATGTGTGTGTCTATGGATGTGTGTACGTATGTACACAATCGATGCACTCCACATATGCGTATGTATGTACCCATTATGTGAGAAAGCAACTTTTTGATGTGCACACACATGAGTAGTACACGTGAGTTTAGTTATCATGGAATGTCTAAACATGTATGCTTACACAGGTATGCTTACGTAACTGCAGTACTACGAATTGTGTGGGAAAGTTCTTTGTCAGCATTTTCACACCCAACTGCAACTCAGTTGGCTCAATGTTCTGGCATTCCACAATTATAAGTAATATTAGTATGGATTGTGTATATCACAACTTCGAGCAATGTTGGTATGTGTATGAATAAATATGTAGTTCCCAATTTCGAGAAATATGTCGCGAGGCAAAATATACATATGCGCATATTTCATATTTTGGCTCGCAACACTACTTATTTTTGCAGGTTCCGACGGCAGAACTCTTGTGACTTCACTTTTTCTGAGCTTCTCCACAGAGTTCTTTTAGAAGCTGTTCCATGGCAAATTGTTACTGTCGAAAGAATTGCCAATTGCTAGCAGACAGGTGGGTCCCGTTCGAAAGAAAAATCTTTTCGATATCAAATTTGTTATGCTTCAGCCAGGGATTGAAACCACGACCTGCAAATCAGAAGGCCACTAACCATTGAGCCACGGTACCCACACTGCGCCTACTTCTTTCTAATTTGCAAAATATTCTAAATTTTTACATTAATTCCATTACTTCTTGTGTTTCGTATCTAAATATTTTAGTTCTTCTTTGCTATGATCATTTTGCCTATTTCTATTTGTTCTTAACCACTTCGAAAAATCGTATATTTTTGTTTGTTTGGTGTTCCAGTGTTGATGCTGCACTTTGTTCACAGTCTAGTGCTTTATAATTTCGACTTCCGGTATTCCTTTAGGGTACCTATATTTTTTGAGGGACCTAAATATCTTCTTCTTATGTGGCCATAAAAACCGATGATCGATTTAGGTCAAACATATAATGCGGCGCCAATCTTCTCTCTTCCTCTCTTGCTGGCGCCAATTGGATATTCCATGGGCCGGCAGGTTACCCAACACTTGGTCCTTCCAATGGAGGTTTGGTCTTCCTCGTCTTCTGCGTCTTCCAGTGGGCGCCGAATTAAATACCCTCTTCGCTGGAGCGTCTTCTTCCATTGTTGATACTAGGTACTTCTTCTTGCCCTCATTCACCGTAAGACCCATCCAACGCGACTCTCTTTCCAACTCTAAGAATGCTGCGCTGACTGCTCGCGTGTTCATGCTGATTATGTCAATATCGTCGGCACACGCCAGCAGCATGCCACTTTTGTTGAAGCCATTATGTCGTAAATCTGCAGCTAGTATAATTTTCTCCATAATAAGGTTAAAGAAGTCACACGATAACGAATCACTTTGTCTGAAACCTCGTTCGGTATCAAACGGAGGGGAGAGATCCTTCCCAATTTTCACTGCACAACGAGAGTTACACAGTGTCATTTTGCAAAGTCGAATGAGTTTTGCAGGTATACCAAATTTATACATAGTTGTCTAAAGTTAATCTCTTATCGAACTCTCGAAGCGGCTTTATAATTAACAAATAGGTGGTGTGTGTGTAGATCTGTTTTTCTTGGGTATTCCCCAGGATTTGGCGAAGTGTGAAAATCTGGTCGATGGTCGATTTACCAGGTCTGAAGCCACACTGATAAGGTCCAATAAGGTTGCTGAGCACAGGCTTCAATCTTTCACACAATATGCACGATAAGACCTTTATGCGATGCTCAGGAGACTTATGCCACGGTAGTTAGCGCAAATGGTAGGGTCTCCTTTTTTTATGTATGGGCATGCTCTCGGCCGACCATATTCTGTCAATGAGATAGTGAATGCAGGCGAGCAGCTCATGGCCTCCTGCCTTAAGCAACTCGGCAAGCAGGCCATCAGCACCTGCAGCTTTGTTGTTCTTCAGCCTTTAAACGGCCGTTTCAACCTCGTCATAGTCTGATGGTGGAACATCAACACCATTATCTGTAATCGGGGTTATCGAGCAATATTCTCCACTTGCGGAATTGTTCGTAGCATCGTCATTCAGTAACCTGGAGAAGTATTCCCTCCATAGACTCAGTACGCTCTGAGTCTATGGAGAGAATGAGACTTTCGAGTCTCATTCCTGTCGCCGCACATCTCTATCTCCTCACACTCGCGTCTTGTTCTCGTTCACCGTAAGACCCATCCGACGTGACTCTCGTTCTAACTCTGAGAATGCTGCACTGACTGCTCGCGTGTTCATGCCGATTATGTCAATATCGTCGGCATACGCCAACAGCATGACACTTTTGTTGAAGATAGTGCCATTATGTCGTAGATTAGCAGCTTGTATTATGTTTTCTATAATAAGATTGAAGAGGTCGCACGAGGTCCGCACGGTGCGGAGAGGTCCTTCCCAATTTTTACTGCACAAGGGGAGTTTTGCAGTGTCATTCTACAAAGTCGAATGAGCTTTGCAGGAATACCGAACTCAGATATTGTTGCGTAGAAGTAATCCCTTACCGTACTGTCGAAAGCGGCTTTATAATCAACAAATAGGTGGTGTGTGTCGATCTGTTTTGCTTGGGTTTTCTATAGAATTTGCCGCAGTGTGAAAATCTGGTCTATGGTAGATTTACCAAGTCTGAAGACACACTGATAAGGTCCAATCAGATTGAGCATAGGTTTCAACCTTTCACACAGGACGCTCGATAGAAAATGTATGCGATGCTCAGGAGACTTATTCCACGGTAGTTGGCGCAAATTGTGGGGTCTCCTTTTTATGTACAGGACAGAGAACACTGAGCCCCCAATCATCAGGCATGCTTTCATTCGACCATATGCTGCTTATGAGCTGGTGCATACAGGTGAGCAGCTCATCGCGTCCGGTCTTAAACAACTCGGCAGGCAGGCCATCAGCATCTGCAGCTTTGTTGTTCCTTAGCCTTAAGATGGCCGTTTTAACCTCGTCATAGTCGGGTGGTGGAACATCCACACCATCATCTGTAATTCGGGTTATCGGGCAATCTCCTCCGCTTGTGGAATTGTTCGTAGCATCGCCATTTGGTAACGTGGAGTTCCCTACATAAGCTCAGTACACTCTGGACATCTGTAACCAGATTACCATTTCCGTCACGACAAAAAGAGGCTCCGGGATTTAAACCGTTACTCAGGCGCTTGATCTTCTCAAAGAATTTTCGAGACTCATTCTTGTCGGTACACATCTCTATCTCCTCACACTCGCGTCTTTCCAGCTCCCTCTTCTTGCGCCTGAAAATACGTCTCTCTGCACTCTTTTTCTCCCTGTACCGCTCCTTAGTAGCTCGTGTTGCGCCTGCACCCAGGGTTTTTTTGTAGGCGGCGTCTTTCTCTGCAGTAGCGTCGCGACACTCCTGATCATACCACTTATTCCTCAGAGGCCGGTAGTAATGGATTACCTCTTCGGCAGCAGCAGTCATGGAGAGGGATATGTGTGTCCACCGTGCGCATGTATCATCAAGTGGGGGAGTGTTTTGCATAAACAGATCCTATAGTCGAGTGGAAAATGCATCTGCTGTCTCTGGCGATCGCAGCTTACTGACGTCGAGCTTTCTCTGTGTGGGACTTCTCTTGATATTTGCGACACATAAACGTGTGCGCATCTTAGCTGCAACAAGGTAGTGATCCGAGTCGATGTTGGCACCACGGATCGATTTCACGTCCATCACACTGGAAGCATGCCTTCCGTCAATCACCACATGATCAATTTGGTTTCTTGGTCGTTGATCTGGAGACAGCCATGTCGCTTTGTGGATGTCGAGATGCTGGAATCTGGTACCACCAATTACCATGTTTCGTGCTGAGCCGAAGTCGATCAGCCTCATTCCGTTATCGGAGGTGTTCTGGTGGAGGCTGAATTTTCCGACAGTTGGACCAAAGGTACCTTCCATGGCCACCCTGGCAATAAAGTCGCCAAGCACGATTTTGATATGGTGGCGGGGGCAGCGGTCATAAGCTTCTTCGAGGCGCTGAAAGAATCTCTCCTTGGTCACATTGTCCTTCTCATCCGTCGGAGCGTGGGCACATATAAGGCTGATGTTGAAAAATTTTGCCTTGATGCGGATTGTGGCCAGCCGTTCGTTGACAGGCGTGAACTGTGAGACAAGATGTCGTAGTCTCTTGCTGACCAATAATCCACATCCTAATTCTTGCCTTTCAGCATGGCAACTGTAGTAGATGACACAGGACGCTCTTTTGGAGCAGCCCTGTCCCGTCCATCGCATTTCCTGGAGAGCGGTGATGTCAGCTCTGTATTTTTCGAGGACATCAACCAGCTGAATAGAGGCCACATGGAGTGCACCCATTAATACTAATGAAAGCGCCGTCACATAATAAGCAGAGCAAGATATATGACTACCCCTCATTAACAAATAAAGTTATCATCACATAGCGCTTAGATCAAACAACATGACATATATATATATATATATATATATATATATATATATATATATATATATATATATATATATATATATATATATATATATATATATCTGGTCTGGTGGTGTTTTCGTAAGGTAACGTGTCTAACTGCCTCAACCGGGTGGGGCCAGCGCAATCCTTGTTGAACTCGTAGCAAGTCAACTCACTGGCTGTCATGTAGTTTGATCTAAGCGCTATGTGATGATAACTCACAGTTCACGCCTCTCAACGAACGGCTGGCCACAATCCGCATCAAGGCAAAATTTTTCAACATCAGCCTTATATGTGCCCACGCTCCGACGGATGAGAAGGACAATGTGACCAAGGAGAGATTCTTTCAGCGCCTCGAAGAAGCTTATGACCGCTGCCCCCGCCACGATATCAAAATCGTGCTTGGCGACTTTATTGCCAGGGTGGCCATGGAAGGTACCTTTGGTCCAACTGTCGGAAAATTCAGCCTCCACCAGAACACCTCCGATAACGGAATGAGGCTGATCGACTTCGGCTCAGCACGAAACATGGTAATTGGTGGTACCAGATTCCAGCATCTCGACATCCACAAAGCGACATGGCTGTCTCCAGATCAACGACCAAGAAACCAAATTGATCATGTGGTGATTGACGGAAGGCATGCTTCCAGTGTGATGGACGTGAAATCGATCCGTGGTGCCAACATCGACTCGGATCACTACCTTGTTGCAGCTAAGATGCGCACACGTTTATGTGTCGCAAATATCAAGAGAAGTCCCACACAGAGAAAGCTCGACGTCAGTAAGCTGCGATCGCCAGAGACAGCAGATGCATTTTCCACTCGACTATAGGATCTGTTTATGCAAAACACTCCCCCACTTGATGATACATGCGCACGGTGGACACACATATCCCTCTCCATGACTGCTGCTGCCGAAGAGGTAATCCATTACTACCGGCCTCTGAGGAATGAGTGGTATGATCAGGAGTGTCGCGGCGCTACCGCAGAGAAAGACGCCGCCTACAAAAAAACCCTGCGTGCAGGCGCAACACGAGCTACTAAGGAGCGGTACAGAGAGAAAAAGAGTGCAGAGAGACGTATTTTCAGGCGTAAGAAGAGGGAGCTGGAAAGACGCGAGTGTGAGGAGATAGAGATGTGTACCGACAAGAATGAGTCTCGAAAGTTCTTTGAGAAGATCAAGCGCCTGAGTGGCGGTTTAAATCCCGGAGCCTCTTTTTGTCGTGACGGAAATGGTAATCTGGTTACAGATGTCCAGAGTGTACTGAGCTTATGTAGGGAACTCCACGTTACCAAATGGCGATGCTACGAACAATTCCGCAAGCGGAGGAGATTGCCCGATAACCCGAATTACAGATGATGGTGTGGATGTTCCACCACCCGACTATGACGAGGTTAAAACGGCCATCTTAAGGCTAAGGAACAACAAAGCTGCAGGTGCTGATGGCCTGCCTGCCGAGTTGTTTAAGACCGGACGCGATGAGTTGCTCACCTGCATGCACCAGCTCATAAGCAGCATATGGTCGAATGAAAGCATGCCTGATGATTGGGGGCTCAGTGTTCTCTGTCCTGTACATAAAAAGGAGACCCCACAATTTGCGCCAACTACCGTGGAATAAGTCTCCTGAGCATCGCATACATTTTCTATCGAGCGTCCTGTGTGAAAGGTTGAAACCTATGCTCAATCTGATTGGACCTTATCAGTGTGTCTTCAGACTTGGTAAATCTACCATCGACCAGATTTTCACACTGCGCCAAATTCTTTAGGAAACCCAAGAAAGCCAGATCGACACACACCACGTATTTGTTGATTATAAAGTCGCTGTCGATAGTACGGTAAGGGATTACTTCTACGCAACAATATCTGAGTTCGGTATTCCTGCAAAGCTCATTCGACTTTGTAGAATGACACTGCAAAACTCCCGTTGTGCAGTAAAAATTGGGAAGGACCTCTCCGCACCGTTTAATACCGAACGGGGTTTCAGACAAGCTGATTCGTTATGGAGAAAATAATACGAGCTGCTAATCTACGACATAATGGCACTATCTTCAACAAAAGTGTCATGCTGTTGGCGTATGCCGACGATATTGACATAATCGGCATGAACACGCGAGCAGTCAGTGCAGCATTCTCAGAGTTAGAACGAGAGTCGCGTCGGATGGGTCTCACGGTGAACGAGGGCAAGACGAAGTATCTAGTGTCAACAAACAAAGAGTCCCGGAGTCTCGGATTCCCGGACCAAATTGGATTCGGAACACTGCCCCCTTGTTGATACATGCGCATTGTGGACGCATTTATCCCACTCCATGGCTGCTGCTTAGGAGGTAATCGGTTTCTACCGGCCTCTGGAGTATGAGCGGTATGATCAAGAGTGTCACGACGCTACCCAAGAGAGAAACGCCTTCCATAAAAAATTAAATCCCGGAGCCTGTTCCTGTCGTGACGGAAATGGGAATCTGGTTACGTTATTGAATGGTGACGACTTGAACAATCCTATCAGTGTAGGAGATCCCCAAATCACGGATGATGTTCCACAACCTGGCCATTATAAGGCCAGAGAGGCTATTTCCATGCTGAAAAACAACAAAGCTGCAGGTGCTGCTGGCCTGCCTGCCAAGATGTTTCAGGCAGGCGGCGATGAGCTGCTCACCAGCATGCATCAGCTCATAAGCAGAATATGGTCAGATGAAACATGCCTGAGGATTGGTGGCTCAGTGTTCTCTGTCCCGTGCATAAAAGGAGATTCCACAATTTGCGCCAACTACTGTGAAATAAGTATTCTTAGCGTCGCATACAAGATTCTATCGAACGTATTGTGTGAAAAATTGAAGCTGCAAAGCTCGTTCGTCTTTGCAGAATGACACTGCATAACTCCCGTTGTATAGTGAAAATTGGGAAGGACCTCTTCAGATAAGGTGATTCGTTATCGTTCGACTTCTTCAATATTGTTGTGGAGAAAATAATACGAGCTGTTGATCTACGACATAATAGCACTCTCTTCAATAAAAGTTTCATGCTGTTGGCGTATGCCTACGATAATGACATAATCGGCATGAACACGCGAGAAGTCAGTGCAGCATTCTCAGAGTTGGAAAGAGAGTCGCGTCGGATGGGTCTTACGGTGAACGAGGGCAAGACGAAGTATCTAGTGTCAACAAACAAAGAGTTTCGGCGTCTTGGACAGCACGTCACTGTTGACAACTACGCTTTTGAAGTAGTAATGGAATTTGTCTATTTTGGAAACAGCATTAACAGCAGTAATGACGTCAGCCTGGAGATATTGTGAAAGATCACTCTTACTACTGCTACTTTGCTGCTACTTTGGGTTAAATAAGCAATTGAGAAGTAGGCCCTCTCTCGAAGAACGAAAACTACACTCTACAAGTCTCTCATCATGCCTGTCCTAACATATGGTGCTGAAGTCTGGACAATTTTCACCTCGGATGAATCAATGCTTGGAGTTTTCTAGAGAAAGTCCTACTCAAGATCTTTGGACCTATTTGCGTTGGTGGCGAGTACCGAATAAGGTACGACTATGAGCTGTATACCGACACCGACATAATAAAGCACCAGATATATATATATATATATATATATATATATATATATATATATATATATATATATATATATATATATATATATATATATATGTATGTATATATATATATATATATATATATATATATATATATATATATATATATATATATATATATATATATATATATATATATATATATTTAAGTAACTTCCTCTTTATCAATTGTCGATTGTTGTTTTGGCAATTACAGCTTGATTATTTACGTTGGTTCCTTCTGTTCGTTAGGTCTGAAAGCATTATCAAGATTATTATTGAGGTTTTGAGCGAAAGTTATTTTGGTGTGCTTGTGAGTTGATGCTGGCGTCTGTGTCTAATGATTAGATTCAAAATAGAACAAAACTCACACAAAAGTGAGTTTTGTGTGTACCGCACTGCTAAACAATATTGTTGATGTGAAAATTTGTACTCCTGGTGTAAGTGTTTAATGATTGGAGCATTAATGAATATGTAATTTTGGTTCTGTCGTTTATCATTTTCTTCTGATGTGGATCAAAGTCCATTGTCACTGATAAATACAGTAGCTGAAATATTTTATTCTGTTGTGGTTGCACAGCTATTATCCTTGATGTCTCTTTGCTACGTTGAGCTGGTAAGGTACGTCAAAGTTATTGGTTGTAAATTTTATTGTTTTGTAAGTTTGTTATGGGTGGGTGCCGTAGCTCAGTGGTTAGTGTGTTTGCCTTCTGATCTGTAGGTCGTGGTTCAATCCCCGGCTGATGCATAACAAATTTAATATCGATAAGATTTTTCTTTCGAACGGTATCCACCTGTCGGCAAGCAATTGGCAATTCTTCCGACAGTAACAATTTGCCATGAAAAAGCTTCTTAAAAGAACTCTGTGATGTCACAAGTGTTCTGCCGTTCGGAACCGGCTAAAATAAGTAGGTCCCTTCTAATATTGTCCAAAATTTAAGACGCACAACAGTAATGGAAGAGAAGCTCGGCCAATGAGCCCTTTGGGGCTTTATGTGCCACATATTTATTTATTTATTCATATCTATATACTTTATTATTTTGGGTGTCGTTCGTTATTGTACAGGTGATGCATTGTTAGGCATTTTATTTAATATGGTCAACATGCTATTAATTTTATTATTATTATTTTTTTTTGTACGTAATTTTGTTTTTCGCAATTTTTGTTGTATTATGTATTTTTTTTTAGTCTGAAAATTTAATTCTCGTGTATCTTTTTTTTTGTACATTTCGTTCTCATGCTTTTATGCATACTCTCTTTTCGTCGTAAACTCATAAACCCATGTCTCGTGTCCAGTAATGACCCTTATTATGAATGTGGGATCGGATTCAGCCTCGCAAATCATATCTTTTGCGACGTCAACACGGTCTCTTTTTTGCATGAAATTGATTGAAAATTGTAAAAAATCGCCAACACACACACAGATAGATGTACTTTTGGCAACGTAACTTTTGCAAATGTCAAGCTATGACGCTAAGATTTAGAGGGAATATCAAAAATAGATTTACCAACTTAACAAAAAAAAAACAGAACTCAAATTGGAATGATAAAAGCGCCACAGGGTGGTTATTCCGTGAACTTTTTGATCAAGGTGGTATATCACAGGATCTCGTTTTAGAGCAATCCTGTCACATCCATCACCTTTAATATCGAAAAGACTTTACTTTTGAATGGTGCCCATTTGTCGGCAAGCAATTGTCAATTCATCCGGTAATAACGCTTTGCCATTGACTAGCTTATACAAGAACTCTGTAATAAAATTCAGAAAAAGTGATTTCTGAAAGGTTCTGCCATTCGGAACCACCTAAAATAAGTAAGTCCCTTTTAATACTATTCAAAACTTAACACGGTCAACAGTACTGAAAGAGAAGCTTGGCTATGGAGCCTTTTGGGGCTTATAAGTGCCACATATTCATTTTACCTTTTTATGTATTGACAGTTAAATAAATCGACCCCCAAACCCCATTAAAGGAACGCTCTCCAATTTCATATAGTTGTAATAAACATCGCTACGAGTTTACGCCGATATAACTTATCGTCGCTGCGTCTACAAAATTAGTTATATTCTTTCTAACTTCTCTGTATTACTGTTAAAAAATAATCTAAAATATTCCGAATTTCCTACAATTTAAATCCAATTTAAAAAAATATTTGTTTTTGGTTGTACACAACTAAACTTTCTCACTAACGACTTTTTTCGCTAAAAAGTAGTTATATTGTCACCGTATATCTTCAACAAAAGATATGCTCATTTACAAATTATAATATGTAGATAATTTCTCCATTATCTATATTTCTTTATTTGATTGTATTCATTTTAAACATACTCTCGTTGACAATGTGAAGTCTCTATTCACTCGATAAATCTCGATAGATTCAATATATCCAAATATGCCTGTCTCAAAATCACCCGAAAAGAAATACAGCCAGAAAGTGGAGCCACAAGCTGGTTCTAGATATCCAAGAACGCATGAATTAGAAGTGTAGGGTCTTATTGCAAAGTGAACAGGTACTATTCCTAAAGTCGCTGTTGAAAAAATCTTGAAAGCTACATCCGATGCAAAAATCTCTCCTAGGAGAAAAACTTATGTTTCCTCCACGAACAAGTTCACGTTTGAAACGGACAATCTGGTGCAACTTTGCACAAAGTTTTCAACGATTCTAGATGAAAAACTACCGTCTTCTCTCCTGAAAGCTCAGCTGTATTAGAAGATTAGAACTTTCATCCAGAGCAGAAATCTCTATTTCTGCCACTGATCAGGCAAATAATTCTTTTATTTGCCTGACCGTTCAACTGTGTGATACTGATATATTTTCCGGTGGGTATGAAGAGTGGACATGTTTCCGTGACATGCTTATGGCGGTTTATATTAACCACCTTAAACTCTCTTCTGCCCAAAAGTTGTATCACTGCAGGAAAAGCTGGAGTCACAGTAAAACAGTACGCTCTAAGCAATGAAAATTTCTCGTTGGCATGGAATGCAATAAAATCACATTTCAAAAACATTCGCATTTTTGTCGATAAGCAGATAAAAACTCTCTTGAATCTTCCTCAAATGAGTCATGAAAACAGTGAGGTAAAACAAAGACTGCAAACCTCTCAAGGCGTCTTGACAGAGAATTGTGATCCAATGCTGGTGCATATCTGCTGCTCAAAACTGCGCGAAGGACCCTTGAGTCTCTCGGAACAATCTCCGCAATTTCCGCAAGGATCTTCCACCATGGGAACTAATCAACGAACTCCTTACTCTAAGGTATGAAGTCGTGGAGAGACTCAACAACGTCAAGTCGAGAAAAATCCGGATACGTCCAATAGCGGAGTCAAAACAGAACACAAAACTTGTTTGCCTTTTCTGCAGAAAGCAATCGGAGAATCCTGTGAGCGGCTCAGAAAATTACTCTTCGCGACAGAGTAACGCTAGTTCGAGACCATAATCTCTTTGAGAACTGCTTGGCTTTCACTCACTTTAAACGGCTAAATTCTTGTTTGCAGTGTCAGAGAAAGCATCACACAATGCTTCACATATCAGCTGACAGTATTCCCAATAGGAACACCAACGTTTTGTCGCAAACCTCCACAATCAATCTAACAATCAGAAGAAGAGCTGTGAATACGAGAAACGCCAGAAGTAACGAGAGATCGCAGAACCGATCATCCGAAGATGAGCAACCCTGTTCATCACGCTGCAAATTACGCAAGCATTGTTCACCTCAAATGAAGAAAAAACACTTTCCCACAGCTCTTGTCTCTATAGAGCATCTCCAAGGACTTTACAAGGTTTGAGCACTCATGGACAGAGGTTCTCAAAGAACATTCGTTTCTTCCAAAGTACAAAATCGACTGAGGCTTTCCACGCAAACAACTCACGTTGAAGTTTGTGGATAGGTTGGTAAAACCATGAAAAACTGTAACCAGATTTGTTCTGTTACGTTACTCGGTCGGTCCAAAGGCTAATAAAGTTAAAAACACGGGCAACTATACTCACACAATTAACCAAGTTCCTTCCAGCATTCAAAGTTGTCCAGCTCGATTCCTCAAATCCTCCTAACTGCAATCCTCCGTAATATCTACCAGCTCAAGTGTCAGAAGAATATAAAGTGTTATGATTCGCTTGGTTGGAATGTGACTAATTCCGTCGTATTCACAAGGAGATGTAGAGCATAGGGATTACAGATGAACAATCCAATGGTTAGGTAGTGTGCACTGGCTTTTTGTTTTCCCCGCAGTTTCAGCCCCGTGGGTTCGGATCGATCTACTAACCACTGGGTCACACATACGCCTCCAGACTACCAGACGAACGCAACGCGAGAAAAGATAATTGCACACTTTTAGAGATAACATCTAACAAAGCAAAAGGAAATAGAAATAATGCACCGACCTGTTATCGCACTAGTACCAGCAGCCGGCTGGCTGTTCACTACCCGCCCTTCCATGGCTTATACGATATTATTTATAAGCCCCAATTACCAACACATTCACTACACCTTAGATTTCAGGTCGGTTATAAGTAGTTTAATAACACATTTTAGAGATTCATGGATCGAATATAAACAATTTCATATATAATATAAGGAAAAATAAAAATAACTTACGAAGTTATACACATTAGAAAATATAGTATTTATAATATTTATAAAGTTTATCAGCAATATATATATATATATATATATATATATATATATATATATATATATATATATATATATATATGTATATATATATATATATATATATATATATATATATATATATAATGTCTGTAATATATATGTATATATATCTATATCTATATATGACGTATGAAGTCAGTATTTAAGAAAAGTGGAATTGTATAAACGGATGATCTAGCCAATGCATTTATCAAATATATATATATACGCACAATAAAGAGGTCAATAACCATATATATATATATGTACATTACATATATCTATATACATATGTCTATATATTATATACTTACTTACTTACTTATGTGGCCATAACAACCGATTATCGATTTAGGCCGAAAATAACATGCTTCGCCAGCCATCTCTGTTCTTCGCTAGCTGGCGCCAGTTAGAAATTCCAAGCGCCGTCAGGTTCTCCAGTACTTGGTCTTTCCACCGGAGGTTTGGTCTTCCTCTTTTGCGTCGTCCTCCAGCGGGTTCCGAATATAACACCTATATATATATTATATATATATTATATATATATATTATATATATTAATATATATTTGGGAGAGCGATTTGATCTGCATGCAAACAAATTTTAATTAGTTACTCACGATATATTCAGCAATACAGCGATTGAAGGCCTCCAACGTTGTTGTAACTCGTTCTGCTCTCATGCTAAATGGGGGTTATGTATATATATATTTATGCTTAATAATAATAAATCACTCTCTCCTTTTATTTTTTTTCTCGTATAGTCTTTTCTCGATTTAGATCAACACTTTTTTTTTTACTTTAATTTCATTTTCCTCTTGTCTTACTTTACTTTTTGTTACTATTTTTAACTTTTAAACCATATGTATATACTTCGTTATTATAGGTGTTTTATAAAACCTTAATATTCATATTAAATTTTGAGCTATATCGACTATTCACTGTATTTTCGTATTAATTATTATACCGTATATGGTTATAGACTTAGGTTTTTGGTTTTTTTTTCTTTTTCTTTTCTTTCTTCTCTTTTTTTTTTCTTAATATGTAGAATTAATATTAAATTAATTCATTTATAATAGTTTTCTAGGGTAAGAAAAAACAAAAACTAATAAGAAAAAAAAAACGGACTCCCATCTGAAACGCGCCAAAATACTTATATAATATATATATACTTAAGCGATGATATGACTGAGGTGGTGACGATGACCGCGATTCTGCATATGGGTGGCTCTCTCTCATCTGCAAGATCACGTTCTCCTTTCTTTCCTTGTTGTTTTTTTTTTTCTTTTGTTGAGACTTCTCTCCAAGTCAGCGTTTACTTTCAGGTGACAGATGATACTCGAAATATCTTTTTATTAAGGCTCCGCGGTACAGATGTACATATGTGTATGCATATAGGATTGTGGTCTTTATATTATCAGAAGAAAATTTTGTCTCAGTTTCGTAGGTGCTTTTAACCCTTACTTTTAACTTTATGTATATTTTTTTTTCGATGTATTTTTATTTTAAAACATATACTGTACTATACTATGTTGAATTTATAGAAAAAAGCCTTGCTCTGCACGACACATGTCTTCCTCACCAGAGTCAAAAACAGAAAGACCAGGAAAAATGCCACGTGAATCTCGATCTTGCGGAAATTGTAATTAGGCTCCACCTGCCATACTCTTAAGAATAATTTCCCTATAATATATATAAAATTCCCTACAAAATTCACAATTGTAGTAGAGTGGTATATTTTCTAAACAAGGTTGTATTATATGATTATTTTAAAATTTAAATATTTTTCGTTGTAAACTTCTGTTCAGTACAAAAGCCTGTGAGGTATACTACCAAAAGACTACATATCGTAGATCTGATAGAAGATACGTAATCACTCTTCCGTTTAAGTCCAGTTTTCCTGCTCTTACGGCTCTTGATCACCCCCGAATCATAGTCAATAAACAATTTCTCAGTATGGAGAAAATTTTCTCAATGAAGGCTGTCTCAAAGCCATTTACAATGAGGTTCTTGAAGATAACCTAACTCTGGATCATATGTAACCCACAGGCTCGCATGAAGTCATCTCTAATGGCAAGTATTTATCCTTTTATCTGCCACATCATGCAGTGGTGAGGCCGGAAATGAAATCCCCCAAACTGCATGTTGTTTTTAGTGCATCAAAGAGCACCGGCTCAGGCCATACTCCTAACTATGTAGTTCATATAGGTCCCACACTAAAACCAAATCTCATGGTTCTCATCCTGAGGTGGAGGCTATATCAATTCCTTTTCAATGTGATGTACAGAAGATATACCGACAAATGCTTATCCACCATGACGATCAGGATTCCCAGCGAATTCTTTAATTCAAGATTTCTGACTGAAGACAGTTCTATCTGGTGTAAATTGAGCTCAATATGTAGCCACTAGAACCCTACAACAATTGGCTAAGAATTCCAAGAAACATTTTTTTCTCATGCAAAAACTATTCCTTAAATAAACCTATCTATTTTCTGGTTCTAATACAATTCCAGATGCAGTAGAATCATTATCCCAAGTGATACAAGTCCACAACTCCGCAGGATTTCCATTACGAAAGATTACTGCAAATCAACCAGACATTTAGAAAATATTTCTGCAGAACATTTCGTCCATCGGTCTCATCGAAATCCCTCGATGGGTACAATTCTCTCCCAAGAAGCGAATCCAGCTTTATGGATTTTGTGCCGCCCTGCATATACGATCAACGGACCTGAATCATCGAATATCCTGCCATATTGGCTAAAGAAAAAGGTGCATCTCTGCAGATGGTCAACTTACCGCGTTTGTAATTTAGCGGCGCTGTTTTACTTTCACACCAAGTCCATTAGAGAAGCTCTGAGTTGAGTTCTCAGACATATTTTGTTGGTCTGTTTCCCGAATCGTTCTCGAATGGCTAGAAAAACTACCTCACACATGGAAAATGTACGTAGCTAATCCTACAGCTCGGATACTGCTAAACGTTAGAAATGCTACCTGGCGCAGCGAAAACCCGGCTGATTTGGGTACGCGCGTATGCAATCCCCAAGATCATTGTCCAATACTCTTTGGTGAAATGACCCAGCATGGCTACATCATCCCGAATAAGCCTGGCCAAAATCAACGCTTTCTGCAGCTTTGCCTGCCGAGCAAAGGAAGGTTGAAGTTCATCTCGAGTTGGACATTCGAACCAACATCTTCCACCGGTTTTCGAATAACGGTAATATTACTTAAACTCATTGCCATTCTCCTGTAAGTGAAGAACATTGCCAGTGCCAGTTGTGCCATCGGAATCATGTTTTGCGTTACTGCCGCGTGTCCCTGGCCATTAATCCAGGTCAATATCTGGACGTTGTACATGCGCGTACAACTGTGGTGTGGTGATCCTCCACAGCATCGTAGCAAACGTAAAGATCGTACGAATAGCAGGTACTGAGGACAACCGAATCGTTAAACGGCGTCAATCGCGCAACAGAGAACACCGCCGATTTCAACACAACGTTCCATGTCATCGTTTCACCAAAAGCGTACACAGGCCTGCAGGGACCAGAAACGTGTGCTCTGAACGCCGACAATTTCAAGGACCTACTTCCTTAATCAATTCACTAACCGGCTTAAAGGCACACGCAATTAATGCACTAGTGCATGCCGGCCGCGATGTCTAACCTCTTTAGGCAAGGCATATGGTTGGTCCTTGAAAGAAAGGAAAAATACAGGTTAAGTTATATTAATACTTGCTTTTTATTTTCCTACCTTGTTTTACTTACTTTCATACTTACCACATAGCCACCCTAACTCTCCGCATAAATTCCTTTTTGGTTTATATTCACCCATCGTGCGGCGTTCTACCGATATTCTGCCCTTTGTAATCATATGTGTATATATATATATATATATATATATATATATATACATATATATATACATATATATATACATATATATATATATATATATATATATATATATATATATATATATATATATGGTATATATATGTATATATATATATAAATATAAATATATATATATATATATATATATATATATATATATATATATAAATATATATATATAAATATATATATATATATATATATATATGGTATATATATATACATACATATATATATATATATATATATATATATATATATATATATATATATATATATATATATATATATATATATATATATATATATATATAAAGGGTTATCCATTTCGCGGTT